>JAESVK010000594.1:150049-171741 GCA_017140935.1 Hamamelis virginiana | reverse complement strand
TATATATATATATATATATATATATATATATATATATATATATTGGTGAGTTTGTTAGATTTCTTTTTCATGGGGGCATTATAATCTGTGGGCATGATGGTCCACAATCTCAGAAGCTGATTTTTCAGCTAAAGTAGGAGACTTGACTTTCAAAGACTCTAGAGGACACTTGACCACCTTGAATCTTTGTTGTTGTATTGTTTAGCTTGTCTTTTGTTAGTTTAGCTTTGTTAGTATTTCCTTTTTAAGACCTTTTTGTCCTTCCCTGACTTGTTTTCTCATTTCTCTTTTTTTCTTTCTTGTATATCGTAGTGTTTTCTTCTTCCTTCATAAAGTCTTGTAAGTTGCGTAATAGAAAAGCATAATATTGGGTCAAAGTAAAGGTGGGTTGCTTTAAATATTGACCTAATGTTAAAAATTTTGATCAAATTCTTAAAGTTTTAGAAGTACAATTAAAACCTTTTTATCCCTCAGGTGAGTGTGCTTTTTGATTGTAACAACTTTCAGGGAAATTGGGTTCTTAAATGGAGGTTAATTTTTGAGGTCTACATTAACAGTTTTTTCTTACTGGCCTACTTGTATGAACTCAGCTTCTTGCTTAATATCTTAGTTGCATGCTTATCGATGGCATTTTTATCGGTATTTATCTTCCTCTAAGCTTAATTCACCTTTACTTGAGAGTTGAGATGGCTTTCATTTGCAGGAACTTGGCACGGATACGAACCTTTATGCATTGGTGTTTGGGGAATCTGTTTTGAATGATGCAGTGAGTCTTTATTGTTATGCTATTAATATTCCACTGTTCTGGTTGAGTATGCCTTTGGCTTTAGATGGCTCATGTTTTACTGGGTGAAATTGTTTTTTGTATGTTGGACAATTGGAAGATGGCAATTTCCTTGTACAGGTTCGTAAAGTAACTTGCACTTTCCTCTATCAATGAAAATGTGACTGGAGTTTTAGTTCTAAATCAAGCAATATATGGCTGTGCAGGACAATGTCCCTGGTAAAAAGTCATGCGTCATCTGGACAGAACATCTTTATGGTCATTCTCAGGTTTCTTGAGACCTTTGTTGGCTCAATGTCATCAGGTTAATCTTTACTATCTTATATGAGTTACAAGATGGTTTATTCCTTTTTCATTATGATGAAAAAAATACCATTTTTTGTTTTGCAAAATTTAAATATGATAGCAAAGTTCATGTGTTGAATTTGTTGGGAAAAAGTTTTACTGATTGTAGGGCTGTTATACTTGTAATTTTCTTATTGGCCTAGTGCAAGGTGCATCTATATATTTTGCTATCGCCACCTCCTTCCCCCCCCCCCACCCCCACCCCCCCTGCAAAAAAGTTGTGAGAAGCAAGGAGAGGTACAGAGAATGGAGAAAGGAGAAGAGCATCTGGGTTGCTATATTGTGATTCTATCTCACATATTTAGATTGAACTAATAGAAAAGCCGCCTTAGTTTTTTTAACACTCCTCAAGTGGGTACATATATATAATATATTACACATGCTTAGTGCTGATATATTCCTTCACTGAGAGCTTTGGCTAGCTGATATGGTTTTCTCTTTTCACAAATGGAGGCCAAATCTAACTTGTTATTAGCATGGACTGAATGTTTGCAAAATCACCGATATATTGGTTTTAGGTTATCTCCAAGATAAAAATTCACAATCATATTGGTTTTAACATTTATGGGGAGAAATTGTATTTTCATTAAATTTTCGGTTAAAATATTGATGTTGTCTTCTTTTTCGACGAGATTTCAACTGAGGAAAAGAAGAAAAAGATGGTGCTTTTACTTATAGAAAAGAAGATGGCAACAGAAGTAGATGTCAAATCTCTCTCTTTCGACCTCTCTCTCCCTTTTCCTCTTTCTCCCTCCATCCTCTCTTTTCTGGTTCTCTTTATCACAGAGTTGGAACCCAGATCTCAGAGAGACATGATCTTATCTCTTTCACAAATATATTTATTTATTAAGATTTTTAAATTGTTAAAGTTATTATATCTTTATATGGAACCCCAATTTGTTTTTAAATTAATATCAAGATTGTATTCTGTCTTTAGGGTCCTACGTTGTTAGTTTAAGTTTTATTTAAGTTTTATGGAGTCAAGGGTATAATTGCTATTCTTTTATTAGTAGTTAGTTTCTATTTTCGTATTAGAGTCCTAGTTGCTATTTTCTTATTTGAGTCCTAGTTGCGATTTCCTTGTTCTACCATTCTACTAGGGCCAGATCTTATTAAAGCTCTATATATAGGCTTGTAAAGTCTCTCTTTTAATTATAAATAAATAAGAACTACAGAAATTTAAAGCAGCTATTGGAGCTCTTGAGGGTTGTGTGATGCAATCCTAACCCTAGGTGTGATGCCTAAGGGACCTTGGGTGTGAGGCTTAAGGATTACAGGAGTGAATATCTTCTTCTTCTTTTCTTCTTCTCCATTTATTTTCTTCTTTTATTTTCTTCTTCTTCTTTTATTTTCCCATTAGCCTTTGTTTCACACCCTTTAACCCTCAATATCCTACCCTTTTCATAACCCCAACCCTTCTCCAACCTTTAGACCTTAACGCTAGCACTCAAAACCCTAAAAAAAATTTAATCTGCACCCAGAAACCCTTGCTGTCCAGAATTTTCAGCAAGTATTCCCTATGTTTCCAGCCACTACCTTGCCCTAAACAGCACCCTAGTCCTGCCTTAACCCATCTACAAAGCTTCTACCTTCAATCTTGGATATCTCCCCATAAACCTCTCGCATCACCAAAAGTTGGTTTCTAAAAAATGTCACTCTGAAAAACTGTCACGGTCAAGATACCGACTGTTGGATCAACGTGACTTTTGGCAAACATGACCTGCATAATATTAGTATCTAATCCAATAATCGGTTTTTCAAAATACCTATCCCACATTTACAAAAATAGGTCTCCTTATGCAGCTTGCATGTGTGTGTGTCTGCGCGCGCGCATTAGTTTATATTATTTATTTTATAAAGTGTTTCTAAAAACATTCTTTATGAGTTAAAAGTATTAGTTTTTAATAGAAATTAGTATCTTTAAGTTTAAAATAATCTTAACCAATAAATAAATAAAAAAAATAATACTATAATGTTAAATATAAAGGTTAATTTAATTTATCAAAAGTACGCATTCGTTTGTAAGAAAGTAAGTTTAATAGTTTAATATACTTGCTAAAGTGTATGTAAATATATATATATACACATATTAAAGTTAATCATATTATATGGCATTTAAATATTATATTAACATAAATTTGTATTTTTTATTTGCTTAGCGACATATATTTTATGTACCTTATATGCTTTATAATTGTTTTACACACATTTTTGTAATTTGATTCTAAATTGTTTGATGAACTCTATTTCATTTTATAAAGTTTCATTAAAATATTTTCACATTTTACTACTAATTTCCATTATTTTTCTAAATCAATATCAAGATTCTCTTCTTTATTGATATTTTTCTATTTTCGGACCCTCGATATCTCCATAGACATCGATATTTAATTCCTTGGTTACTAGTTTCTCCCGGTAAAATGTGCATCAATTTTGATGCAATTGGTTTTGAAATTTTCTATCTGGTTGTTTTGCTTGTTTATTGAATACGGGATCTAACTCCTTTCCTTGAAGCAATAGAAGGTGGCATTTGGCGTAGCTTTTGGGAGGCTCCAAATGAGCTTCCTAGCCTCAAAAGTCATTTTGGAAAAAAAAATGATGTGATTGGGTGAATTCTTCAAAATGAACTTTTATGAAAAGTCAGTTACCTGGAAGTCCATTTGGGAGAAGTTAAAGTTTATAGGAAGCATAACTTTCACACTTTTTTATACAAAAGGACTTCTAGAATATAATCATGCCAAACACAATTTTCTTTCAAAATGAATTTTTAAAAAGTCCATTCTCAGAATCACTTCTTCCCCAATGACTTCCTATTCTAGGAGGCTATGCCAAATGCCATATTCCTTGAAGGGAATACAGGGTCTAACTCCTGGAAGCAATAGAAGTTTCTTTCCTTGATCTGGAATGAAGGGAATTCTTCATTCCTATTTTTGGCCCATATAGGGTGAAGTTATGAGCTGTAAATTGGAGAAGATTTTTGGGGAACGTGACATACCATGTGACAATCACTCACTCTGTAGGTATATAATTGCACTTGTATACCGTCCGGGATAGAGAATACCATGGGAAAATACATTTCAAAGCCCCTGAGTCCAACTTAGTCTTGTTCCCACCTTGAATATGCTCATAAATAGTATAGTTAACCATGTTTGGAAGAAGAGGAAACACAGATGTTTAGGGAAGTTATTTCAAGTAGTATTCAATATAGAAGGTTGCAGTAAGAACAACTTCTGACTAGAACTGTTTAAGAACATTCACGGAGAAGAATGGAGCACTAGCAATTTCCAAATATGGAAATTCTTTCTCTCGATAACTCGATTTGTGTTGGAGTATTGACACAAGTTGCTTATCCAAAAAAAAGTATTGACACAAGTAGTTTGGTGGAATGATTACATGTTTTTTGGAGATGAGAAGAAGTCTTCTTCCCTTTTTTCTTTTTTCTTTTTTTTTTTAAAGAATAAAAGTATAATACTAAAAAGCAAGTCCAAACAGAAAACCTAGAAAGCTATCAATTTACTCCTTAACAAAACAAGCTAAGAGATAAACACCCCATCCCCCGCACAGGGGCAACAAAGGAATTGCATTTATGCTTACTTAGCTTACATCAGCACTCATTGAAAGCCAGTGTTAGGCCTGTTTGAAGTTTCTATTTTCAACCCTAAATATCCTTGATATCTATCATTTGTTGCCCCTGTACCAAGTTAATTGGATATTTGCATTCCCTTGGAAACTAATCCACATGGCATAAACAAAATCCACTATTTCCGGTTCAAAAGCAAACCAAGGTTTAATTTGTTTTCCTTTTCTTATCCGTCAAGTTATGCAGTCTTTTTGGTTAAAACATGAACAGTTGAGCATCTTGAAAGTTGGAACCAAGCTATGAAATTTTCAAAGCCATTCACCCTGTCAGTGGGAGTGGGTGACTGGTTTTTCTGATTTCCTGAGCAGCCTTAAGGTTTCTAGCTTTGGTTTGTGTGGAAGAAACAATGTGTGTGTGTGTGTGTGTGTGTGTGAGAGAGAGAGAGAGAGAGAGAGAGAGAGAGAGAGAGAGAGGTGAAAATAAAAGAGTATTGGGGTCTGCGTGAAGGAAAAAATGCATTTGGGCCAGTCTTCTGACTTATATTACTACATAAAGTATGTGAACCAGAAATATCCTTAAAAAGTAGAGTACATGCTACTCCTGCGTAAGATTTTATGTAACCTATTCAGTTTTGGTGGCTTTATTCTGTTCGATGTCATTTTCTTGTTATTTTCCTTGGTTTTTTATTTTCTCAATATTACTAACGATGCATTACATATGGCTCCACAGGTGTTGGAGTTGGATTTACTTCTGCTTTGATATCCTTTTTATTCAATTATTATTCTTCTGCAACTACTATCTTATACTTGTCAATCAACTTTGAGCTGCTGGAGTGTATTGTCAAACCTTGACCACTAGAACCTTTTTAAGTATGCAGGTTTGGAGATTGACAAGTGAGTACTGCATGTGTCTTTCTTTTTTCTTTTCTTTCTTTTTTTTTTTTCCCTTTTCTCTGGCCATCTTGCAGTTCGCAATGATTTTGAAAATTTCCTGATCAAAGTATTCCTGTGCCACCTACTGTTCAGTCTTCAGAACTTGGAGTGCTGTCTCTTTGTTCTGTTTCCATATTTCTCGTAAGCAATCTCCTGGACAGTTTCTTTCTTGCTTTATGAAATTCATTTGAGTTGTTCTCTCTGGATTCATTGTGCAGCTAAGATAAAACTATCTTCTTTCAAGGTACATGCTAGCAGAAGGTATTGGCCTCTCTGGTATCGTATCCATATTGTTCACTGGGATTGTAAGTGGATATTTATTCTTGTAACTGTATAATCACCTATCATTTGTTAAACAAGTGTTATAGAAACATCGGTGATGTTCATGTTCTAGGTTATGAAGCACTACACGTTCTCAAACTTGTCAGAAAATTCTCAACGAATTGTATCTGCATTTTTTCATTTGATATCATCATTAGCAGAGACATTTGTGTAAGGGTGCATTCTATTATTTTACATCAAATTATTGAATCTCTTCTGTCTTCATAACATCTTCTATGCTTGTCTTGACTTGTTTGTTCAATATGCAGATTTATATACATGGGCTTTGATATTGCTATGGAGCAGCATAGCTGGTCACATGTTGGATTCATCTTCTTCTCAATTGTATCCTTGGGTCATTAGTCAGAGTATTAATGTTCAGTTTTACTTTATCCTTCCACTGAAATTTTCTCTTGCTTTCACTTAACTTTCTCCATGCTTGCCTCAGTTATTTATTGGAGTTGCAAGGTATGAAGGGTGATCTCTCTTATGCTTGTCAATATTTTTTACCAGTCAATACATGCCAACCATATGATTCTTGACTATATTGTGTTGAGGGGTGATAGGCCTATGCATTATGGTTGTGAGATTATTGCATATAAATTTCTTAACCAAGTTGTTTGATCATTCTTGAAGGGCTGCAAATGTATTTTCTTGTGCATATTTGGTCAATTTGGTTCGACCTGCACATCGACAAATACCTTTAAAATATCAGAAAGCACTTTGGTACAGTGGTAAGAAGATTAAAAGTTGTTGATCATTTGAGTTGCTTCTTTTGTGATATTGCTGAATAATCTTATCATTTATATGAGTAGGACTTCGAGGGGCTATGGCTTTTGCCCTTGCTCTGCAATCAGTTCATGATCTCCCAGAAGGACACGGCCAGACAATTTTCACTGCAACCACTGCAATAGTTGTTTTGACGGTTGGCTACCTGATTTTTATCCTTTTTTAAATCAAAACAGTTATAAATATGTGGTAAATTTTGAGTATAAAGCCTACACCTTACCCCATGGATGTGCATAGATGCATGTGTTTCCTTGTGATCTGGTCATAAATTCATCTGAATTTGAGAATAGTTTTACATAATATGGCACCCCTTGCCTTAGACTTACATGTAACATAAAGTAGTTGATTGGCTAAATTTAAAACAATGAGTGTAGTTGAAATGAGGGTGTGCCACTGGATGGATGATAATACAAGAAAGATAGAATATGAAAGGAATGCAATAATGAGATGTTAGAGATTGTTTCAATTAAAGACGAGATTAGGGACAGTCAGCTCCAGTGGTTCAACCATGTGCATTAAAGATCAATGAATGCATCAATTTGGAGGAGTGATTGGATTTAAGTTGAAGGCAACAAAAACAAAATGAAAGCCTAAAAGGATGTCGTTGATGCAGTGAGATGAGATAAGACTGCCAAGGATTTAACTGAGGATGTGGTTTTAGATAAAGGTAAATTGGAAAAAAATAATAATAATAAAGTGGATTTATGTAACCGTCACCTGTTGTGCAGTTGAGGTTGCAACATCATGGAATTGTTCTAGTAAGGTGTTTTCTGTCCTTCTAAAAAAAAAAAAAATTATAATATTTTTCAGTTTCTTAAGGCTTATGGTCTTGTTATTTTCTTTAGTTGTGTGAAGATAATAAATATTTCTCATAATGTTTAGAGTTATGTTTGTGTCTCCAAGATCTATTATGCACATTGAGTTTTACCAAGTACAGGGTTTGTTGGGTTTTGCTTACTCATAGTTAATAGTTCGGGAAGCAAATAAGGATGCAAAATTGGAGAAGGAAGCAAAAAGTGCAACATTAAAAGCCTTTATAAGTAGAGTAAGCCAGTAAGGAAATTAGACTACATAAAGGTCAGGGCTTTTGTAGAGACAGGTGACGAAGTTTAGTATAAAGTGAATTTTACTAAACCTGAAAATTGTAGGATGCACCTTGGTAAATCCACCACCAACATTGTCTATTCTAACAAAATAATATGAAAAAAAAATCGACACAGTCTAGTGGTAGGTTAGACTTGGCAAAAACTTTTTCAGATTGGTGAGTTTGATTGGGTTCCTCCGGACTCTTGTTCTCACATGATTGAGATTGACTTTGGGGATTTGGGAAAAGTATAAGGGAAGTACTTTGGAGATGTGCTTTATTTGCAGTTTTTTAGGTTATTTGGTTGAAGGGAAATGCAAGGATCTTTGAGGATAAGTTTGTATTACTAATTGAATTATGGGATCCAGTGTAATGTTTGTCTTCTTTTTAGGCTTTGGTTTCGAAGGCATTTGTTGGATTTCCTTTGTTTATCATCCAATTTGATTGGAAATCAGCTTGTTAGGAGTAGATTTCTTTTGTTTCTTAGTTTCTTCATGTTTATTTTGTATTGAAGGACTACTTGGTCTCCTTTGTACTCCTTTCTTTTTTATTAATATTAATACTATAGCTAATCAAAAAGGAAAAAAAAGTCGAAAAAGATAAATTTTTGCTAAATGATTTAAAAAAAAAAAAAAATTAGAAAAAACACTCCTGATGTTTAAGTTAGATTTCACTTTAGTCCCTCTACTTTAAATTGCTTCAAATCAGTCCCTAAAGTATTGACAGATTTCTCCTTTAAATTCAAATCGGTCCCTAAGATTTAGCTTACTATATTTTACCATCTAGTAGTAATTGAAATTGTCTTGTTTTACCAACTACACACACTGTTTATGATTATGTTGCATGTTGCATACAATGCTATTCATCTAATGGACTTGTAACCTTCTAAGCAATGTTGCAGGTCTTATTGATTGGAGGATCAACAGGTACCATGCTGGAAGCTCTACAAGTTGTAGGTGATGGGCATGATGGCTCCTTAGGTGAAGTAAGTCTGAGAAAGATTGCTTAGTTAATAGTTCCATGTATTAACTGCCAGTAATCAGACCCATCCATTTATATTGTTGTTTAAAAATTTCATGAGAATAATAATTGAAGATGCAACATCATTCCATTTGATGCACTTAACCGAACCCAAATGAATTATAAATTTAACAGTCAGTGACCATTGCGCAACAATATATCCACCTCTAGATTCACAGGCCCTTCCTATCCTCTCTATTTTTTATCAAGTAAAAGTGTATTTCATTAAAATAGAAATAAAGGGCAAAACACCCTGTACACGCAAGGTATGCAGGAAAAAAAAAATACAAGACTAAAGAATCTAGAAAGCAATGGAAGGTCATCCGGCTCTCAAAAACATCCTGCCTTTTCCACGAAAAAGGGTACTTGCAACTTTATCTTTCAACACCTCCAAAGGATACTCTAAATCTTAAAAAAATCTTCCTAATTCTTTCTAGCAATATATTCCTAAACATCTCATTTGGCACCAAAGTCCACATTTCCCTAGCAGGACTGTATCTCTTCCTAAATCACTAGCTTTCCACCATACGTTTCACCGAATCCGGCATCACCCAACAAACCCCAAAAAAGTTAAAATAGAAGACCTAAAGCTGGCTAGCCACCTTACAATGCAAAAGAAGGCGATCCACTGACTCCACATCTTCTTTACAGATGATACACCAGTTGGGAGAACAAAATTCTTTTTACTGAGATTGTTGGTGGTCAAACACTTATTGCAGACTGTCGTCCAGGTGAAGAAGGCCACCTTATAAGGGACTTGGGTCCTCCATGCCTTTTGCACAGGAAAGGAGCTTACCTCACTTCTTGAGATGATCGGAAAAAAGGATTTCACTGCAAACTTTCCATCCTGGGTGCCTTTTCATGCGATCATGTCCTTTGAACCCCTAATAAGCTCTGTTGAATGCTGTTTCTTTGAAAACATAATTTTCCTCTCCAATTCCCAATCAGGGAGATTCCTTGAGAACATAACACCCTAACTCATCACTTCACCTCTCCAAGATGCAAAATCTTTGACCTGGGCCTTCTTATTGACAATGTTTACAAATGAAACTGAGGAGGTTCTTGCAACCGTGAGGACTGCCGTGAAATGACGGTTTTGGACGCGTAGAGCTGTATATTACAGATAGTAGGAATGGATGGGAAGGGGAACAGAGTAGGTCGAAGTGATCAACCTCAAGACACGATCTGGGGGTTATTCTTCACGATCTTGTCTTCAAGATCGCGAAGGATAACACTTGCAATAAATCTCCTCTTTTCCCTCTTATCTTGGTTGTTGACCCCCTTAAATGAGATTAACACCCTCCTTTTTATAGGGGAAGGATGGCGAGTACAAAAGAGGTCAAATCACTGATAGGGAGGCCGGGGCGCAGCTAAACAGGCACCCTGGCTCCCTGCCATTCCCTAATCATGAAAATGGGCATATGATTTGACCGATTTTGTACAGTCGATGCCGCCGCCCTAGGTCTTAGCACAACAGTGCCCGACCTAGGCCTTGCAATGACGGCCGTAGCCCACATTGTAGGTGCGCACACTGCCCGAGGCGGAAGATCAATAAATGAAGAGAGAGAGAATGCATTGTACTGCCCATGTGTAATTTCTAGGGTTACCAGGTCGACCTGGTCAAGACGAAGGGGCGACCCTACCTCCTTGCGAGGGCGTCCCTTCGCGTTGACGCTCTTCTGTCCCAACCACCAGTCCTATTCCCCACACTTCGGCCTTGTATTGGTAATAAGTCATGGTCTCGCGTAGTTTGTTCATATAAACGCTCGGGAGAGAGGGGTAGGGGACGAATGCCTTCAGCACTTCGTCGCCCTTACCATTGGCAGAAGAGCCGATGGAGGCTTCCACTTTCGCCCTACCCTGTACAGAGGGCGGGTTCGAGAGAACTTCCGCTGTGATGCTCTACTTGGCGTCGCCTTCGACCCCATCCAGAAAGAGGGGCGACGAGAGTGTAACCATTCTAAGGGAGGGTGAGTCCTAGAACCGCGACCTTCTGAGATAAGGTCGTGACCGAAGGGACATGCTCCCATTTCCCATGGGATGGACAACCGAGGTCGTTTGTCCAATTTCTCGTATAAACATTTTGCCTCCCGCACCATTGCGACCTTGCACATAGGTGGCAGGGGCGCAAAGGTGCGACGCGACCGGATGCGCCATCATTGCTCCTTCGAGTATAAATACCCCTTAAGTCTATTCATTTGTACGCTTTCAGAAAACTTTTATTACAAGGTCGGGATTTCTTGCTTTAAAGCTTCTTTGCTCTCTCTTCTCCTTACATCTTGCGACCTTGTGATGGCTCCCGCCGATCAATCGCCACCACCAACAATCACCATCGCCCCACTGGCGTACGTCGATAAGTCGATCCCTCAAGTTCCACCGGCCGAGACGTGGAAAGATTCTTCACTCCTTGCGGACAGCTTTTGGAAGGTCGCGGCCAAGGGCGAGGCCATTGGAGGGTCTCTCGCCCATGTTCCCATGTATCCTTACGCCGAGTCTTCGGCTGATGAGGGCGTCCCCACTAACGGTGCGGCGATGACGTGTTTTTGCATTGAGAGGGGAAATTACCCCGAGTCTTCGATGGCCTTTGCGTCTCTCTCTTCCTTCGACCTGGTGGGATGCTTGGGTGAAGGATATCCTTTCGACCGAGGGCCATAGGAAGATGCTCCAGAAGGCCGGGGTCCTTGGTGCAGTGAGAATGAGTGCCACATTATCGATCCCCCGGGACAAGAGCGGGCTCAGTCTTCTCTTATCGAGGTGGTGCGCAGGGACGCACACCTTCGTCGCGGCATGGGGGGGTTCGTCCCGACTTTGGAAAACGTAAACGTCTTGATGCGCCTGGACATTTTTGGGCGCGAGGACATTGGGATGATCGAACTCACTCCCTCGGAGATAGAGATGGAGGGACAGCTGATCGAAGCGCTAGGGCTCGCTTCTAAGTTTAGGTCGACTTTTTCCCAGGGTGGGAAGGCCGACCCTCGAAAGAACTCATGGCAGGCCTGGATCCGATACTTCTTCCGAGACTATGACACCAAGAATCTTGAGGCTTGGGCTGACTCACCGAGGAAGGGGGGGACCTGTACTTGGAGGCCTTCATTGCTATGTGGTTGGGTCGTTATGTGCTGGAAGGCGCCCCTGAGGGAGGGCTCAACGCCCGGGTTTTTCCGCTGGCGATCAAGATCACGAGGGGGTGCAGGTTCGCACTTGCCCCCTTTCTTCTTGGGAATTTATACTGTCGGCTTGATTATATCTTGACCGACACGGAGAGGTCGATGGGCCGATACGCGGTCAACACCTTCGTCAGCGCGGCCTTCCTTCAGATGTTCCTCTACGAGCGATCAGCTTCACGCCCCGCCCTTACGTAACAGAGCTGAAGGGGTACAGGGGGTCGGCCTTCTCTGCAAAAGGGCCAGTCACCATCGATCTGCGGGGTGAGGTCGATGGTCTTTACTACAACATCCTCATGGCCGCTTGTTACACCCACCTTCCTGCTCTTCTGGAAGAGGAGAAGAGAGTGGTGCTCTACAGCCCTTACAGAGCATCGCGACAATTCGGCTTCGATCAGTGCGTCCCTCCCGCGCACATGACCACCCTCGACTTCTCTGGGTTATGTTCGAAGTTCACTCGGGCTGAGGGCGCGAACAACTTTTTGGACCTCACGGTCGTGATTTTTCCCGGTCCTGAACGCCAGGGCGTATACACTCCGGAGCACATGAAGTTCTGGAATAGAAACGTCCAGGAATTGAAGGAGTTCGTTCGATCCCCACCAGTGGTCCCTCAGGTTAGGATCGTGACAAAAGGGGATGTTTCCCTCAGGCTGGTCCCGAAGGTGAGGGCGAAGGCAGTAGCTCAACCAGCTGAGGTCGAGCCCCAGCGACCTCCTTCCCCTAGGAAGACGAGGGCGAAAGCTCAGAAAGAAAAAGAAGAGAACATGGCCCCGCCTTTGCTTCCCTCGAAGCGACCTCCTTCTGACGACGAACCCACCGGTTCGAAGAAAATTCTTAAAGAGGTAAGTCGGGAGTCGTTTGTTTTCTGCCTTTCATTTGTCATGCATAAGCTAGTTTTAAATAAGTTTCATGCTGATTGTTCAGGTCTCTCCCCAGGCCGCTCAGGCGACAGATCTCTCTCCAGCTAAGAGGTCGGTGTCCGTGCCGTCGTCTGGCGGGCACGGAGGCTCGTACTGAGAGATGAAGATGAAGAGGATGAAGGGGAACCTGAAGTCGCACTTACCCGTAGGCCTGGTGCGGGTAGAGGCAAGGTTATCGCCCTCGTGCCCCCAATAAAAACTGGCCAGATTGAAGTCCCTGGGCACAGGGTGATCGAGGGTCCTCGGGTCGTTGACGTGCCTGGGGAGTCAGGCTCTAGTTCAGCGGGGTCGAGCTCGGAGGGGAGCTCTGAAGAAGGATCGACGGAGTCAGGCTCGGAAGAGTCTAGCTCCGAGGAAGGCGAGAAGGGAAGGGCAAAGAAGAGGTGACCTTGCCTCCCTCACAGACCCCGATCGAGCATGTTCTTGCGGACGTGAGCGGTCCAGCCCTCACCGGCCTGGTGGAAAGGGTGACGACTGCCAAGGCAACCACCTCCGCTGGCTCGACTGAGACGGTGAGGCCATCGTCCAGCGCGAAGGTCTTGATTCCGATCGACGACACCCCCCTACAGGCACCTAAAGTGCGAAGAGTGCGTCGAAGAAATCAAAGAGCGATCCTCCCCTTCGTCGTCAAGACTCCCCAGGTACTGCCGTGTTTAAATATTTTGTGTCTTTATTGGGCGGAGACACGGCGCCTTTTGTTGTTTCCTTTTCTCATGTAGTGCAAACTCCGAGCTCGTCCCGACCCTCTTTCCACATCGACCCAATGTAGCTAACTCCTGATCCGAAGGATCGCATTCCTCTGGCCGCAGACGAGGTCGATATTGATGATGAATGTGGCATCTCTCCCAGAGAGGCCTCGATCCTTCGTCGAGCGATCGCAAGACATGAGGACTTTAGAAAAGGTTGCAAGCTCGCGAACCCCCTTCTTCGGAGTACTTACTTATCGGTGTTGGTCAACATCATTCGTCTCCTTACAACCAACACACCCTCGTCCTTGACCGATCGTGACTTGGCATTCCTGAATTCCGGCCTTGACGATCCAGAGCTTGCTGGCTATGATGTTAAATGGTTGCGATCATGCTATGATAGCGTTCGCCCAGTCATCGAGTACGCCCATGCTTGTGCTGAGATTATCCTTTACAAGGATCGTTTGAAAGAGCTTGAGGAAGAAGGGGAGCAGATCGGGGCGAAGATAACTGCGCTGGAGAAGGTAGCGAGGGCGCGGGGTAAGAAGGCGCGAAAGCTCGAGATCAACGTTGATGCTATCATAGGGCCTAGGTTAATATGATTGTATTATTTTTTTTTAAACTAATCCAAAGTGTAACCTCGAAGCATGAATGGAATAAAATTTTCTTTTTTTTTGCCTTGTCTTGCTTCTTGCATACATATGTATCTTTTACAATAACTCTCGACGGATGCCACAATAAGAGGACATCTCATCGTAGCTTAGAAACAGACAATATGAGAAATTTACAAACATAAATGCGACCTAGGCATAGTAGGATTTAATCCAGACCACATTGATTGGGGGGAAGAGGTCGTCGAGGTCAGGTTTGGAGAGTCGATAGTAGCCGCTTTCATTGGCTTCCCGTACCACATAAGGTCCTTCCCATTTGGGGGCGAACTTATGTGGTGCGGGTAATCCTCTCCTAATGTGATCCGTCGCCTTCAAAACAAGATCCCCTGCCACAAAAGTCCTAGGTCGCACTAGTCTGTCATAGGCACGCGCAACCCTCCTCTGATAAACCTGAAGGTGAGTGTTTGCCTTGTTCCTTCGTTCTTCGAGGCTCTCAAGGTCGGTCAATCTCTCTTAGGGTCGACCTCGCTGCGAAGAGCAAGCCTTGCGGAGGGCACAGCGACCTCGACTGGAAGGACGGCTTCGGCCCCATATACCAGAGAGAACGGGGTCGCGCCAGTTGCCCCTCTCTTCGACGTCCTGTACGCCCAAAGAGCCAAAGACAACTGGTCGTGCCACGATCTTGGTTGTTCATGCACCATCCGACTTAGAATTCTCAGTAACGTCTTGTTGGTGGCTTCGGCCTGGCCGTTTCCTTTAGGATAGTAGGTCGTCGATCTAACATGGTCGACCTTGTATTTTGCTAGCATCTCTCGGACTTGCTTGTTCACGAACGGTGTTCCATTGTCTGATAGGATCCTTTTAGGGATCCCAAACTTGCAGATAATGTGCTCTTTGATAAAATTTGCGACTGCACCGCCAGTTGCCCTCCTAAGTGGGACGGCTTCGACCCACTTCGTGTAACATTCGGTCGCGGCTAAGATCCATATATTCCCGCGCCCTGAGGGCGAGATAGGTCCGATAAGATCCATTGCCCAAGTGTAGAAAGGCCAGGGCGTGTTGAGGCTATGGAGGTCGACCGCAGGAGCTCTAATCCGATTAGCATAGGTTTGACACGGTCGGCACCTCTTCGCGAAGTCTTGGGCATGTCTCTCCATTGTGGGCCAATAGTACCCCAGGTGTAGCAGGTGTCGAAATAATTTCGCGCCCCCCTGATGCTAGCTGCAATTGCTCTCGTGGGCTTCTCTAAGGATTATAGGTACTTCGCCTTCTGATATGCACCTTAGGGGCGTGCCATGCCACCCCCTGCGATAGAGCGCACCTTCCTTTAGGAAGTACCTCGGGGCTTTCTTCTTTATTAAGATCGCATCTTTCACTTCCGATGGTAGCGTCCCTTCTTTCAAAAAGTCGATGTAGGGTTGTTGCCACTCCACAAATTCGACCGTCCCTCTTTCGAAAGGGTCAGGACTACCTTGACATTCTGGGCATCGATTCTGGATCTCGCTCGCATCCTTCGCCATCGTTGGCCAATAGTATCCTTGCCGTTGAATCCTCCTATATAACGGTACCTCACTTCTACCGCAATATTGTTCATGAGCGGTCTCGAGTAATTTTTTGGCTGCGATCTGCCCAATGCATCTTGAAAGGACGCCATCGGATCCTCTGAAGTATAGCTCGCCGCCCCTGTCATAGTATTTTTCAAGACCTTGCGGTCTGGCAGCGTCGAGTTTTGCTTGCTCAAGCTCTTTCAAAGCCTGTTTTCGCCAGTCATCTCTCTCGGGATCATCTTTCGGGACAAGGTTCAATATTGGGCAGGGGAGGGGTCGATGACTTATTTTGACATTCAGTTCTTCCTTGTCGCCCATAGTAACCTTTGAGGCCAAGGTCGCAAGGGCGTCGGCGTGTTTGTTGTTCGACTTCAGGTGATGCTCGACCCTTACCTCTTCAAATCTTCCCAGAAGTTTTTGGACTAGGGTTCTGTATGGCGCCAATGAAATTTCTTTGACAGCGAATTCTCCGGATGTTTGCTTCACAACTAGGCTAGAGTCTCCTAGGATACAAAGTCGAGTTACTCCCATTTCGCGCGCAAGCAAGAGTCCTAAAATTAGGGCTTCGTACTCAGCCTCATTGTTGGTCACTCCGAAAGCGAGCTTGTAGGAATGGGAGAGGGTCGTTCCTTGAGGGGTCGTGAAAACAATCCCAGCTCCACCTTCATTTCCTCCTGCTGAGCCGTCGAAGCTCATTTTCCATTCTTGTTCAGAGGTCGATCCTACTTCTTCCATATTTCCTTGGGATCTCGTCCATAATGGGTTCGTGGTCATGGCTTGGGAAGTAAGCTAGAAGATCTGCCAATGCTTGGCTCTTGATTGCCTTCGGGGATACGCATGAGATCTCGAATTCGCTCATCATGAGGAGCCATCTTACCATTCTTCCTGACAGAGCAGGTCGTGTGAGGAGGAATCTGATGGGGTCGCATTTAGTGATGATCTGCAGCGGATGGGCCAGGAGATGATGTCTGAATTTCTGGCATGCGAACGCAACCCCGAGGCAATGCTTTTCAACCCTGGGGTATCGCATCTCTGCCCCTCGTAGGATGCGACTTACGTAGTAAACCGGCCGCTCTTGCCCCTCTATCTCCTGGGCCAGGAGCGCACCTATCGATCTTTCCGTGGAGGTTAAATACATGATAAGTGGAATCCCGGGTCGCGGAGATATCATAGTCGAGGTCGAGCTCAAGGCCTCCTTAATCTTATCGAAAGCTTTCTGATGTTCGGTCGTCCAGACAAACAATGTCTTCTTCTTTAACAGTGAGGAAAAGGGGGCGATAGTCTCTGCGAGGGCTGGAACGAACCGTCTTACATATGAGACCTTCCCTAGGAAGCTCTTTAACTGCTTCTGCGAGGTGGGGGGGGCGCATTTCTTTTATCGCTCTTGCTTTTGATGGGTCGACGTCGATCCCACGCCTGTGTACCAAAAATCCCAAGAACTTGCCCGCTGATACCCCAAAGGCGCACTTTAATGGATTCATCCTTAGGTTGTATTTTTTGCACCTCTCAAACACTCTCCTGAGGTCCGCTATATGATCCTTTTCAAGTTTTGACTTCACGACTATGTCATCGACATAGTCTTCCAAAATGTCATGCATCATGTCATAGAAGATCGCAGTCATTGCCCTTTGGTAGGTCGCACCTGCATTTTTAAGACCGAATGGCATGACAACATAGTAAAAGTTTCCCATGGGCGTTCTGAAGGCAGTCAAGGTCGCGTCATTTTGATCCATGCGAATTTGGTTGTACCCGCTGAACCCATCCATGAACGAGAACATCTCGTGTCCTTCAGTCGCATTTATGAGGGTGTCCACATTTGGCAAAGGGAAATCATCTTTGGGGGAAGCCTTGTTGAGGTCACGAAAGTCGACGCAGCAACGGATTTATCCATTCTTTTTTTTGACCGGGACTATATTCGCCAGCCAGGTGGGATGTTGGATCGGCTTGATAAAACCTGCCTCGAGCAATTTTTCAATCTCGTACTTAATTTGGGTCTCGAGCTCCGGGCGAAAGACTCTTGGTGGTTGCTTGATGGGTCGCGCCGTTTTTGATACTTCTAGCCTGTGGGAAACGACCTTGGGATCTAAGCTAGGCATTGCGGAATATTCCCACGCAAAAACATCCTCAAAATCCCTCAAAAGAGAAAATCATTTTTTTTGTCTGGGGAGAGATTACTGCTTAGGAAGACCGGCTTGGGGTCGCCTTTCCCGTCAGATAGGTCGACCTTTTCCAACTCTTCTTCTTGGGGCTTGGGCACGTCTTGGAAACATTCGGGCGCGACAGGCAAATGGTTGCAGTTGGGCGAAGGGTCGGCTTCCGCCGGGTCGAAACAGTTAGGGCGCAGCCCAGCTTCGGGCGAGGCTGCCCCGGCGCACCGTCATAAGCGATAGATGATGCGGCCGTTAGGCAGCTGTACTCGCTTGACAGAACTCCCTTTTTCGGCCCAAATTCTTTCCTTCTTTGTTCGACCTCCTCGATTCTCCTCGCCCCACTTTGGTAGTTGAAGGGACCTAGGTGGCGGAATGATTGATTCTCCCTCGGGAGATAATTCGTCATATCTTTCCGCGTCGGCTAGGTGGGCCTCTTCAGGTTCGAATGGGGTGGTCGAGGCAGGGATTCTAACGACCCCGCCTTTCCATCGACATTTTACACACTGGTGGAAGGTGGAAGGCACCACCCTATACTTGTGTAGCCAAGGTCGCCCTAGGAGGATGTGATAGTTTGTGTTTACATCAATAACTTGGAAGCGCGAGCTTCCTCTCATCGGGCCGGCTTGTAGGTCGAGGTCCACATACCCTAGGGTCTTGAGATGAGCTGCTGCGAACCCAAGCACATTCATGGGTATTCTCACTATCTTCTCGGAGGATATCCCTGCTTTCTCCAACGTATGAATCGACACTATGCTTATGGACGACCCTGTGTCGACAAAAGCACGCCTTAGTTCGACCCCATTAACAAAAGCCGTCAAGAACAGAGGCCTATTATGATTAAGGTAGGGCATCTCGATATCCTCATCGAAGAAGGTGATTGAGGTTTCGTGGAGCTTAACCTTCCTCCTTATCGACCCTCCTTCAGCGAAAGCTGCCTCGTGCTGCTCGTGCGCGACCTTGGCAAGGGCTCTGGAGGCCTCGAATCTGGCTATCTCGCTGAAGCCCAACTGATCATAGAAACGCTTAAATTTAGGGGTCTGTTGTAAAGACGCAGCGATCCCATCATATTCTCCCAGTGGATCGACCCCGTCTTCTTCGTGTGCTTTGCCCGCGTGAGAGGCCATATGGGTTTGACCTCCCGCGCTGCTATGGGCTGGGAAAGGGACATGGTTCACATCTATTGCTGGGGCGACTACTTCGAGCTCCCCTGCCTTCATTTTTCTTTCAAAAATTCTCCTCAATGCCCAACAGTCCATCGTCGGGTGCCGCGTATGTTGGTGAAATGCGTAGAAATTAGGGTGGGCTCGGTTGTGAGCCGTTGGTTCGACATCGACCGATGGCAGTGAGATCGCCCCATCTTTCACCCAAGAGATGGAGGACTTCCTTAGCTCCACAAGGGAAGGGGGGTAGGTCGGCGGGCTCTTTCCTCTGTCCTCTTCCCCCTTTAACCCTCTTCTGCGGCTCTGCGGCCGCTACCTCGGTTGTGGCCGGCCTCTTTTCTCTCTTCCATTCGAACTTCTGGGCGGGAAGAAGCACGCTCTTGCTGGTTCTTCGCGCTGCCTCGTACAACTTAGAGAATGAAGAGAGAGGGAGATTCTCGAGGTACACTCTATAGGCCATGTTCATCCCTGCCACGCAGAGGCTCACCAACTTCTTCTACGATGGAATCGTAGCATTCCATCGCCCTTTCTCGGAATCTCTTGACATATTCGACCAAGTCTTCGCCCTGGTTTTGTCGCTCTTGGCTGAGCGTGATCGCAGTCACGCACTCGTCGACCCAGAAGAACTTCTTGTAGAAGGTGCTCACCATAGCGTCCCAGGTCGGCATCGATTCTGGAGCAAGGTTCGAGTACCAAGTGTAGGCACCCTCTGTGAGAGATTTTGAAAATTCTCTAAGCCTTAACCCCTCGTTCGACCGGTAGGCTCCTAGGGCGTCTAGGAAACACACTACATGTTCTCTGGCGTTTCCCTTCTTCCCATTAAACATAGGGAATTTCAAGGGCGGCACATACCCTACAGGGTAAGGTGCACTAGCAAGCTCGAGGGGATAGGGGGGGCGTAAGTCGCAATCAGGTATCGGTGGTAAAGGCCGAGAGAACCTGGCACATTCTTGTTGCAGGAGTCTTTCGAGATCCTCCCTTGTAATGAAAGAGCTTGTTGGCGGTGGGGTCGCTTCTACAGCAGGTGGAAGCGCTGCGGCCGAGCCAGCCCCTTCTCTTGGTCGCGAGGCTCCTCCTTCCCCTCTAGTGGCATCCGCGCCCTCGTGGAGCTGAGGAGCGTTAGATTCGAGGGCCGTGGTGTGCGATCGTAGAATTTGCAGCATTTTTTCCTGAGTATCTTGCATCATGGCGGTGATGGTGGGGGTGAGTGTTGCCATGATCTCGTTAATGATAGACTGATGGGCGCTACCGAGTGCTGAGTCGGCGATTTCTTCGCCATTAGCGCCGGCACCCCCGCCTGCACCGACTCGGTTGCTACTGCGCGTTCGGGCCGCCATTGCACGTACAACCTCCCCAGTGGAGTCGCCAAAATGTTTACAAATGAAACTGAGGAGGTTCTTGCAACCGCGAGGACTGCCGTGAAATGACGGTTTCGGACGCGTAGAGCTGTATATTACAGATAGTAGGAATGGATGGGAAGGGGAACAGAGTAGGTCGAAGTGATCAACCTCAAGACACGATCTGGGGGTTATTCTTCACGATCTTGTCTTCAAGATCGCGGAGGATAACACTTGCAATAAATCTCCTCTCTTCCCTCTTATCTTGGTTGTTGACCCCCTTAAATGAGATTAACACTCTCCTTTTTATAGGGGAAGGATGGCGAGTACAAAAGAGGTCAAATCACTGACAGGGAGGCCGGGGCGCAGCCAAACAGGCACCCTGGCTCCCTGCCATTCCCTAATCATGAAAATGGGCATATGATTTGACCGATTTTGTACAGTCGATGCCGCCGCCCTAGGTCTTAGCACAACAGTGCCCGACCTAGGCCCTGCAATGACAGCCGTAGCCGCCCACATTGTAGGTGCGCACACTGCCCGAGGCGGAAGGTCAATAAATAAAGAGAGAGAGAATGCATTGTACTGCCATGTGTCATTTCTTGGGTTACCAGGTCGACCTGGTCAAGACGAAGGGGCAACCCTGCCTCCTTGCGAGGGCGTCCCTTCGCGTTGACGCTCTTCTGTCCCAACCACCAGTCCTATTCCCCACACTTCGGCCTTGTATTGGTAATAAGTCATGGTCTCGTGTAGTTTGTTCATATAAACGCTCGGGAGAGAGGGGTAGGGGACGAATGCCTTCAGCACTTCGTCGCCCTTACCATTGGCAGAAGAGCCGATGGAGGCTTCCACTTTCGCCCTACCCTGTACAGAGGGCGGGTTCGAGAGAAAACTTCCGTTGTGATGCTCTACTTGGCATCCCCTTCGACCCCATCCAGAAAGAGGGGCGACGCGAGTGTAACCATTCTAAGGGAGGGTGAGTCCTAGAACCGCGACCTTCTGAGATAAGGTCGTGACCGAAGGGACATGCTCCCATTTCCCATGGGATGGACAACCGAGGTCGTTTGTCCAATTTCTCATATAAACAGACAACAAGTGTAAACAGATTCTGGAACTCCTTAAAAGCCAGGTCTCCTCGTGATAGCTTTTTCCAAAGCTGAACTCGGGAGCCATCTCCTACATTAAACTTCATGGTCTTCAAGACCCCCCATTGTCAGTCTCTCTTTTTTGAATTAGAAGATACGAGCCCAGAAAATTCTCCTCCC
>JAESVK010000594.1:122283-149949 GCA_017140935.1 Hamamelis virginiana | reverse complement strand
AAAAAAAAAAAAAGTCATCTAAGCTCTCACCAAAAAGAAGAAAAAGATGCAGGAAAATATTAATTTTCTAACTTATTCAGAAATTGTCCTGGTTCTATGTATATCAATTATATTTTGACAAAATTTGTGATTTATATGTACGTACTGTTTGGATTTGGTCTCAAATATCATCATTTTTTTCCTTATGAAAAAAAATTATGATGATTCATGAACTTGTAACTAATCCAAACTCACTCTCTGTTATATGGTTTAAGAACTTTGAAGGGAACAATGGCTATATTGCTCCTTCTTATAATGAGGGTGCGACATCTGGGAACAGGCTCAAGTTGAAACTTAAAGAGTTCCACAAGAGGTATTGTCTGGAAACATGCCTTCCATGGTGGGAGTACTAGGTTTTTTATTTTTATTCATTTCATAATGCATTTGGTTTTGATTTCTTTCTGCAGCACAACATCATTCACGGCATTTGACAAGAACTACCTCACACCATTCTTTACAAGTCAAAATGGAGATGAAGAAGAAGAGCATGGTAAGATATGAGCTCTGCACATATCTCTTCATTAGGAATGGTTTCAAGAGTCTGCTGTGTGGGAAAATAAGTAATATTTAGGATAAATTGCACTCACCTAAGGTTTTGCGTTTATTACAAGGAGCTCCCCTGTTGATTTAAAAATTTGAAGAAACAGATTAAGGTTTGTGTTTGTTCTGGCTGATTATTGTTAATTTTGCCTGCCATTAAGACATTCCATGAAACTATGTTTCTTTTGAAAACTCTCTAGTATACCTTAGCTGCAGAAGCCATATCATTGCATTTAGCGAACATGTTGACCGTGCACTTGAGACAAATATGGGTCAAAACCATCCCGTAGAATGTGTCCATGGATTTCCTTCCCTTATTCCATATCGGCACAAGCTGCAAGAGCACCTGAAGTACTTATGGAGTTTGGTTCAAACTGACACGTCAGTAGGAAAGCAACCACTGGAAGCTCTGATGGCCCACTCTGGAGCAACCTTAGAGCTTCAATACTAAAGCTCAGATTATTTTCTATGGAGACTGAGTGGGGTCTGGAGAGAGAGAGAGAGAGAGATTGATTGATTGACTAGTTTGGCCAAAATATGGAGGACAATTGCAGATCCACCTTGCAGACCAGATTTGACTCAGAACCGGTGGTTCTGATACTCAAATCGTTGATTTCTTCAATATCATTTAAAATACCAGAATCGGCGCTCTACTTTCTAGGGTTGCAACTTGGATTGGTTCAAATTGAGAAATGAACCAAGTTAAACCAGTTAATTTGGTTCAGGTTTGAACAAAGTTTGGTTCAGTTCTTGTCATATTTTGCTAAACCGACCAGGTTTGTTTGGTTCAAGTTTAGTAGAACTTATCTAACTGAACAAAACCAAACCGAGTTTCAGCACTACTTGCTGCAATGCTGGCCACTGCTGACAGCTCTGGCCATGGAGATGGCTGGAGCCATTCCCCGTACTTTTATTCTTCCCTTCTTTTTTTTTTGAAAGAGCATCATTTTCATTTAGAATTTGAGTATTATTGTTTTTAAATTTGACAAATTAAATTAAGGGTATAAAAGTGTATCCATTGCCATCAACACTGTCCACCATACTGTCTAACATGGGAGGTCAGTGTAATTTATCAATCGAGAGGGGAGATCCTTGTAGTAAACACAACTTCAATGGAAGTTAGTGTCATTTACCCTAATATTTTAACAGATACAAATATCTGTGTGTATTAGGGCTTCAGGCATTTTAACATGCCTAAGAAATGTAGTAATTCTAGTTTAAATCAAATTAGCTAAACTGGTCAAGCTTGAAACCACCCCACTGGTAGTCTGTTCAACCTATGGACGGTTATATTTTCAAAACTGAACTTGGATGGTTTTTAATGTCCACTTGTGTGTTGGTTCAGCTTGTTTGAATGAGAATGTTTCTGGGAGAAGATAGAGTTAAAAGAAATACAAGAAAAAAAGGTTGGGCTTTAAACGAGTGTGTAAAAGAGAGAGAGAGAGAGATTACAAGGAAATTACATATGTACTTTTTTTATCGTCATTACATCGTACTTTTGTCAGTTGTATTTCTGGGTTGGTTGACCCAAGTCATTTTATAGAACTGGTCTCTAGTATCCAAACTTAATTGCTGTTTTTTTTTTTTTTTTTTTTTTTTTGCCCGTTTATCTTTTATGACTAATAACTTGTTGAAATGTTTGGGGAATGGTTTCTGGATGGAAGTTGATCTTCAGTACTTTGTTCTCATCAATGTCAGCAGTTGGTCCTCATTAGTCTTTTCGATATAATGTTGATTTCATGTTTCGTTGACAATCATTTCTATATTTTCATTTTGGTTAATGCTCCGTTTGGTTGCCAGCAAGGCAAAGGATAATAATAATAAAAAAAGAAATCAAATTTAGTTGTACTATCCCAAATTTTATTTTCTTTTCCATTGTTTTCTCGGCAACCATATGGAGCATAGAGGTTCTTGTTTGGACAGGATGAGTCTTGTTCCTGTCCTGTATCTCCATTACATTGGTTGATCTGCCATAGCTATAGCCATATGAAGAAATTTTGTCATAAGTGGCTTGTAAACCTGTGGCATTTTATAAGGTCAAATTTTTACTCTCTTTTGTGGTATTGTGAGGAGCAGTAATCGTCCGGGTTCAGATCCTCATGACAGAAAGTAGAACTTGTCATTTAAATATCATTAGTTGTATTTGCGAGTCTCCCTGTCTTTTATCTGGTTAAATTCTCATGAATTGGATTTCTTTGATGCTTTACAGATGTGCCAATGACCAATTCTAGAAGAGCGGATTTCCATGGCCAGGGCTAATTTTCTTGGTGGATATTTATTGAAAAAGCACACGATGAAAGATGGACTCAGCTTTGTAGAGAATTTACAAACCGTTATGACGATGAAGTTGCTGGGAGAATGGAGGAGTCATGTACAAATTATCTCCAGACTTCCCAACATGCTAAAATATAGTTATTCATTGGTAGATGTCATACCAAAGAGCATTTACCTGCAGCACATACAGTATCTTAATATTGATGGACATAGAAAATGTCTAATCATCCAGTCAAGCTGATTATTGTACACTAATCTACTTCGTAGTATCCATTAAATAGTGGATTGAATCATGTGCAGAAAATTTTGAGTTTAATGCTATTTCTCCAATGGAACTAATGTGCTAATTGAGATATTTAATATGTTGGGAAAACAAAGCAGTTAGTGACTTCTTTTTTTTGGGTTTTGGTTTTGGTTTCTTTTCAGACCATTTGTTCTCTGGAGGAAATAGATGTATTCGTGCTGAAACCAACTTTTGTTTAAAAAGGAGCTTATGTCTCTTAAATGACCCTGAATTGTTATGAGAAATTCAGTGCTGTTATACTTCACTTAAACCGAAAAATAAGGTGCTCTCGATCCATGATGTCCGTCATTAAATAAAATAAAATAAAAAAAAAAAAAAAAAAAAGGAAAAAAAGGAAAGAAAAAGAAAACACTGTGGGTATTCGTTTTCAGCTGAACCCCGCCAGCACCAAAGGGTTGCAGACTCCTAGCCACCAGTGACACCTCCATTACCAATCGCAGAGATACATTTATCATTTTTTTTCTATAATAATAATAATAAAAATAAAACTCCCTTTAAAAAGAAAAACAAAACAAAACAAAATAAAACTCCCTTATCAAAACAAATATACAAGAAAATATAAACTAAAAGAGATAGAAGAGAAAGATAGAGAGAGGAGACAGAGTCCCGGCAAGGATGACCTCCCAAATAGAGAGATCGGATATGTGCATCTCTTTTAGTGTAAAGGTTACGGAGATACATGATGTCTTTTATCATATATAGAGACACTTGTAACAGATATGAATGGATTTTTTGTCTATTTTTTCACTCAAGAAAACATCCTATCACTCTCAACTAAATCTGAGTCAGATCCAAACCAAAACATTGATGGGGTTTGAAGAAGACAACCCCTCAACCAAATATGAACAAGATCAGTGGAACTCCAATATATATATATATACACAGAGGTGCTAATATAAGGTGCACTTGATGCAACTTGCATCAAGTGCCCTCCTCTACAGCCACCTGTCATGAAAATTTTTAAAAACTGACCGTTGGATTAGATACCCCTATGCATCAAGTGCACCTTATATTAGCATCTCTGGATATATATATATATAACAATCCAAACACTATTTTTCAATAATAATAAAAAATAACAAATTACTAATTGATAGAAGGATGAATAATATTCTAAATAAAAAATGATTAATGTGTTGGAATTAAAATTAGAAGGAAGGCTGAAACGACATGAAACGACATGGTAGAAGGTGTAAACGACATGGTTTGGCTGATTTGAAAGTGTAAAATGAGCCATTCCAATTCTAACAATCCATTAAAATTCAAACTCAAACCAAATTATTATAAAAGACAAACTAAATCAATCCAAACCACACGGTTTGAACGATTTCTTAACAAAAATATCAAATATATATTTTTAGGTTATGTTTCCTTACTTGTGCTTACTAAAAGTCATTCATAAGATAAAAAAAATACTATGCCAGTACTTAATAAAATAAGTAAAACTTATAACAATAATGAAAAGTCACTCATATACAAGAAATAAATATATATACATGGATCAAAATGAGTCCAAAATAATACTTACCTAAACACTCTAAAATGGTAATGAACTATTATAAGACAATTAATTTCACACATTTTTTTAGATGTTGTAAAACTACTACTCGCTCCGTCCCACAAATATAGGCCAAAGTGGTCAAGGCACGCATTTTGAGGAAACCGATTAAATATTGATTTGGTCATATTTTTCCAAATTTTTTTTTAAATACTATTCTAGTCTTATAGTAGTAGGGTATTTAAAAAAAATTAAAAAAATATGACCAAAATTAATATTTAATCGGCTTCTTCAAAATGCGTGCCTTGACCACTTTGGTCTATATTTGTGGGACGGAGGGAGTAATATTTATCATACTATTAATAATTGTAAACTTTAGGTATTTATATTATTTAATAAATGAAAAACTATTAATATAAAAAAATATATATATAAGTCTTTTTAAATTGGTTTGGTCTGGTTTGAGTTTTTAGTAAAATTTAAAATGGTTGGCTTTTGTCAAATCAAACCAGTCCAAAATTTAAAATAGTTTGTTTTTCTCATATCAAATCAATCCATAGACAGTATAAAGCAAATGCGATTTGGTCCGGTTGTGTGGTTTGGCCGGTATTTTCTTCACCCTTGCTTATTGTTAAGAGGGATAATTGTATAACTTTTCAATAGAATAAAACGACGGAGCCGGGATTGGTGATAATTGTGTTCTCCTTTCGAAAAATAGAACCGTTGGACTGTTCCTCATAGCCAACGGCTAGTTTTTGGCCCTTTCAGTCACTTATTGAGTTTCGAGTTTTATCCCTCCCAACTTGGGAATATCAGATACACTCACTCTGAAATCCGGCGACGACGATTCGGGAAGTCGAGGGCAGATTAATCGTTTGCGTAGTGGGAATCAGTTGGGGCTTTGGTAGCCTGGTTCTTAATTTTCATAGATTCGCAGGAGCTATACTTGATTCGATTCGGATTTGGGAGGAATCAACAACTGCCTCTGATCGACTTATTAGAATCAATCGATTTTCCTCCACCTCTAATTAGACACCATTATCATTGGGGAAAATGAATGACCCGGTGGTCGAATTTCGTGCATCGATGCAAGATCAGCATGAGGACGCCTTCAGCCCGGCGGATGTTCCTCCTCCACCACCACCTCCTCATCGCCGGCCGAGGGTGAGGGAGGTGAGCTCTAGGTTCATGTCTCCTATGGTTTCTTCTTCTTCATCCACCGGCGATCTTCATCTCTCGGCTGCAAAGTCGCCCCTTCCCAAGCATGCCATCTCAACTCCAGCAGAATTACAGTCCAGGCAGCAACAGCAGCGCTCAAACTCTGTGCAGAGATCACAACACCAGGAATTGGAACCTTTATGTTCTGCCGATGAGAACAGGCCGGAGACTATGCGGAGCTCTGAAACCCCATTGGGATTGCAATGTAAAGCACCAATAATGTCTTCACAGAGGAAGCCGCGTGCCATGAAGCTTTTCAAGGAGAATGGAGGAAGAGGGGAGCAGCAGCGTCTAGATCTTTCACGCCCAAAAACCTCTGATAGTGGTAAACTCGTTGGAAGAATTACCCCCTCGAGGCCCGACACGCCAACAGTGAGTAGTGTCGATAGGTTGGCATCAGCAAGATTAAGACTCACAACCCAAACTTTTCAGCCGTCAACCAACATCCCCACCGCTGCTGTAAAGCTTTTGCAATCAAGTGGGATGTCATTGTCAGCTCAATCTCAAAAATCCCAAGAAGCCACTTCCATTCCTTTAAAGCCTTCTTCATTGGATGATGATGGCTATGTTAACAAAGGATCTGCAAAGACCCTTGCCACAAATCCAGCATCCAACGATTCAGGATCATGCACTACCACTGATCAGGGGAGTACATTCACCAGCTCTCCATTTCCAGCCCAAAACTGCAAGGCTCGGTCTCTTCCAGATATACGGTCTTCCATGCCCGAGACAGATATGTCCACAAGATTGCTGGCAGAGAGAAATTACGGAAGGGATAATGCCACTGGAAGTGATTCTTCGAAATTCTACGCTTCCCCTTGCTCCCGTTCCCTGAATTTGTCACTATCAAACTCTGAACATTCCCTGTATTATTCTGCCAAAACCAATGAAAAAGTGGCATCTCTTCTCTCCAAGCCCTACACAAATACCATGAAGATGCCTCCACACCCACCATGCACAAAGCTGGCTTTAGATGCAAGGAAGGGGAGGAAAGTTTCCAGTCATCAAGAAGATGTGCATTCTTTAAGAATGCTTCACAACCATTATCTGCAGTGGAGATATGTCAATGCTAAAGCAGAGGCCTCAATGCATGCTCAGAGAAGAGAAACTGAGGTTAGTCCCTCTCTAATCCCTGTGTTGGCTACTTAGTAAGGAAACTCTGTTTCACTGTCAATAACGCATTCTGACTTGAAGATAAAATTTGAGAAGTGCATGCACGATACGAAATGAAATGACTAGGTAAAGAACAAGAAGGACACAAACTAGAGAATAACTGCATATTGTGCTAGAGAATAAAAATGCTGAAAGTGTAAGAACAAGAAGGACACAAACTTCTTGATATGAATTTGATGATTGATATGGTTATTGCCTTATTGGAGATATAGACTACAAGGTTAACTCAAGAACTATATGACATGTTTTTGCCAACTAAATTATGTTTTATGTACATAACGCATATAGTTAACGATCAATGCTTTATGGCAAAATACATCTAAACTAATTGCATGTTATGGATCTGAGCTTTGTATGATTTATATAATTTTGATGTCCTTAAAGGTTTTACCCTAAGATTAAACCTATGTCATAAACCTAGCTTCTAGCAATCACATCCGCAGCATCAGACTCTCTCAAGCATCTCATCCATTTCAGCATTAGTTTAATCATACACGATTTTAAGTTTATTTATTGTAAACAACCGCAGTAGTGGTTGCAAAATGCAATTGAAACCCCTATCATGTATATATATATAGAAAAATGTTCTAGTGAGCATTTACTGACTTTAAGCTAAAGTAAGCAAAGAACACAAACTCTTGGATTGAAATCTGGAGATGAATCTTCCATTAAGTGAATGGGAATCCAAGGGCTTGTGTTATTTGCTGACTTTAACTAAAGTAAGCATATGCTGACTAGATCACTTCTATATATATATATATATATAGACACACACATAGAGCTTCGAATATCAAGTCCACCTGATGCTTCTTGTATCAGGTGCCCTCTTGCAGAGCCACTTGCAGTGAAAATTTTGGAAAACTGACCATTAGATTAGAAACCCCTATCATGTATGTCATGTCTGCCAAAAATCACAGTGATCCAACGGTAAGGACATCCTTACCTGATCATATGTATATATTTGACACACCCACGTACATCTTTTGCACCCACCTCATTACACCTTCAACACGTAGTTACCTGATCATATGTATATTTGACACACCCACGTACATCTTTTGCGCCCACCTCATTACACCTTCAACACGTCGTTACTTAGATCATCACTTATAAGTAACTAATAAAATTTATTGGTCTGATGCATTTACACTTGTCAAATCTCTCTCTCTCTCTGTCTCTCTCTCACATCGCTCTCTTACATTTCAATTGTATTAATTTGTTGTAAAGAACACTTTGTCAATAGGATATTATTTTTTATTCCCTGTGAAGAACAATTTATTTAACCATTTTTTTTTTTTTCCTTTTTTTTTTTCTTTTAAAGAGAACACTTCATTCTCTCAATGTCAAAATATCAGATTTATGTGATTCTGTGAGAGGGAAACGCATCAAACTTGTGCTGTTGCAAAGAATAAAGAATCTATCCACAATTCTTGATACTCAAGTAAGGCTATTAGCTTGATAAATGCATTTATGTGTTTGCATTGTTGAAGTTTTATGGTGTTTTTCTTAGCTATGCTTACCCAATTTCAATCGAGACAAAATATTTTCTATACCTAGAATTAGTGGCATTATGTAGTGCACCTTGCTTTGCTTCATGCATATAACCCATATTTTGAATATAACCATTATCATATATCCCACATTTGGGTGGTTGGGAATTTGGCGGGAAAAATGGTGACATGGCAAGATTTGCATTGATGCAAAACTGGATCAAAATTTGGAGGGAAGTGTCTTGTTATGCAGTTCAAGAAAATTCATTTTGCATGACCACATACATGGAATCAGGATAATATTTACCTATAATAAATAAAGGATAATCCTGGCAGTGTCATGATGTCTGTAAAATTGCAGTAGTAGAGAGTCAGTAAATCTACAGAATCTTCTTTGATAGATACGGCAATAAAACTGGAAGTGAGGCTGCTTTGTTAAAAATATGTATAGCCTTCAAGAGTTCTTCATGCATGTATATATTTTTTTCCCTTTCTTCTAAAGTTTCTCAAGTAGTTGATATTATAGCATTCTATTACAACTGCCTAGCTCTTTTATTTCGTTGATCTTATTGTAACAGAATTATCTTTTGTTTTTTATTTTTGGGTATAGGTAACAGAATCATCTTTGTCCATGACAATTGATATTATAGCATTCTGTTTTTTTCACATTGTATGATTTTGATGCCTTTCTCTGGTTTCTTCATGAGATACACAACTACTTGAGTGTTAATCCTAAACATTCAACGGACATCATTATTCTTGTGTAGCATTGAATGGAGATGTTGATTGCACAAATAGATGCACTTGATGGCCTTGTAACTATTATAACACTTTTCCTTCCTTTTCCTTTCCATGATATTCTATATTGAATTGCAATGTTAACTTGCATATTGATGTGGTAAATTTTAGATGCCATATCTGGATGAATGGTCTGCCTTGGAAGAGGATTATTCAACTTCTTTGTCCGGAGCAATTCAAGCTTTGCTGAATGCCTCAGTTCAACTTCCAGTCAGTGGGAATGTAAGGGTAGATATTGTTTCATTTTTTATCACTTTTATAGTCAAACCCTCTATTGTCCAATTCTATATTATGATTTTGTTCTGCATACACCCTTTTAATAGATAATATAATGACCTTAACATAATTTATTTTCAGGTTGATACAAGAGAGATAGGTGAGGCACTGAATTCAGCATTTAAGGTTATGGAGATAATAGCCTTCCATGTTCAGAGATTTATGCCAAAGGTGCGATGGATGACATTTCTCTTATAAAAAAAATCAATGAGAGTTTTAATAAATTTATGACACATCTGACCAGTTCTTTCATAGGGTTTCAAAGGAACCTCCATTGATTTTTAAAGCGATCTTACCATCATTTCTGCAACATAATTCTTACGAACTTTTTTTTTTTTTTTTGGTGGAGGAGGGGGATTTGAACAGTGCCTTTTATTGAGGATAATATTTCCATGCACTGTTTTCACACCACAATAATAATTATACGTGGAGCATTTTAGAAGTGTATGAACTATGAAATAAAAGTAAACCAATTAGACATAAAGAAATGCCTTTTTTTTCCCTGAATTGCTCTCGATTGAAGAATAAAAATCACAGACACAATTTCTGTTTAGTTTTTACTATATATGGTGCTATAGAACAAGGGCACAGAGGTTGGTTTCGACAACCTCCAAGAAGGCTGAAGAGTGATATAATTATACCCAATATGATAAGATGGAAAAAATACGAGTGTCCTTTGCAAGTTGTGCTATTTATTCTGCACGCATCTATTTTATATGAGCTTTCCAGTGAAAATGGTTTTTTTTCCATGCAGGCTGAAGAAATGGATAATTTAATTTCAGAACTAGCCAAAGTGATTCGAGGAGAAAGAGCTCTCGTCGAAGAATGTGGTGATCTTTTGTCTACGACATGTATATCACAGGTTTGCCTCACAATTCTCCTGCTTGTATCTTATTACCCTCATCTTTTATCATATACATGTCACAGGTTTGCCTCACAATTCTCCTGCTTGTATCTTATGACCCTCATCTTTTATCATATTCTTCTTAAATATTGAAGTGCCCTATGAAAATACCGTCATAGTGGCAAGTTGTGTGTGTGCTGTGTGCTGTGTGCTGTGGGGTGGGGGTTGGGGGTGGGGGGGTGGAGGATTTGAGTGGGTGCTGGACGCAAGATAAGAACATAATTTCACAGAAATAATTCTACACTGCATTGGGTTCGAACTCAAGGCTTTCCCACTTATTGGAGGAGGGGGGATGACTGATGAGAGAGATGCCATTAGATTACAAGGCCATTGGCCAGGCAATGGTACTGATCTAAGTAGTCTTGTGTAAATTGTAATATAACTTGTTCTCGTGATGGATCATTTTTGCTTTTGCTGCGATACCACCGCCATTGGCCTTGTAACCTAGTGGCATGTAGGCATTTAGCATACCTTTCTTTTATCATTAGTAAACTCTGATTGCTCTATTTTCAGGTTGAAGAGTGCAGCTTAAGGGGTCAACTGATTCAACTAATCAGGAGTAGCCCTGGTCAAACCCGAGAAGAATAAGCCCTTTTATAATTATAATAATTCATTTGTACAGAATTCAGCAAATTGAGCTGTGGTTTGTGGACTCGATGAATCTCGTTGTGAGGAATTTTTTGGTGCCTGAATGTTATTATTCTTTCCCATCTATCATCTTTTGATTCTTTTAGATATTATGCCAGACGTTCTTTCTCTTATAATTCCTGCAAGGCCTGGGAAAAGGTCCAAATTATAATGTACGGATTCTATTATATATATACACACAACAATGACCTAACTGGTCTAATGATCTATTTCTAATTCTTCACAATGGAGACCTCCTTGACACAATAGATGACCATTTTCCAGTCACTTTCAATTAGAATTGTCTGTTTGCATTTGTGCCAAGCTTGGATTCAGATCTTCCCTAAAACCTCAGCTCATGATATGAGGATGCCTTCAATCATTTGATCCGTCAAAACTAAGTTTGCCAAAACCCACTATCAGATGGGGAGCCATGCAATAATAATTAGGGAACTTGTAGAAGTTGAGTTAAATCAAAATTTATATAGCGACACACCCTTATAAATTTTGATAATTTTTCTCTTTTAGTGAGTTCAAATCTATGCAAGTAATAAAAAAGAGGATCATCTGCAACAAGAAGACTGGATCCATTATAAGATTTGAGTTGTTGCTTAATGACTAAAAACTGGTATGTCAAAAACTCAGTGGCTGTGTTGCTATTCCACCATTTGCTTTTTCCACTCCACTCTTTCTTTCTTCTTTTTTTATTTAATTTATACTATTGTGTTTTCCTGTCCCTTCCCCTGCCAAGTGTCAGAGCCACATAGGACTTAACTGGGCAGCACCTTCCACCGATTATACTCCGTGTGGTAGAAAAGAAGAAAAAAATGAAGAAAGGTAGGGAGACCCCTTTTCCTTCCTATATGTTTGGTATGATGGAGGAAAGAGCTACTTTCTTTCTTCTGCTTGTTTGGTAAGTAAAGAGAAGGGAAATGATAAATTGCACTGAATCACAATTTTACCCTCACATATTATATATTGTAATAAAATTGGTATTTTATAGTACTAAGTGCTAATGACAAAAAATTAATCTGAATTAGATTATTTAGTATATAACTAAATCCAAATGCATGTGGACTTTTATAAACTTGAATCAAAATAATTATTTGACTATTCATGATCCAAAAATTACACATTCATATGAATTTTTCAACAAGTTTCATTTAAATGCAAAAGAATCTTAAATTGCATATCATTCCAAATAGGGTATAAAATTTTTAGAAAAACATTAATATAGAATAGAAGACGGAAATAAATGATCTTGAGGTTTAGAATATTTTGTATAAAAAACAATCAATTGCCAAATCATGGGGGAGAGTTGCCATCTAAGTGAAGGCTAGGCATTTGGATTAAGCGGACTTCGTGCATTAGGATATTTTTGACACAAATATTAAATAAATAATCCAACATATTGTTACTTTAAATATTAAATTAAATAATTGTATTTAAAATTATTTAAATAAAAAAAAATAGTAGTTAATTGATTGTTGTACTAATAGCATACATTTTCATTTTCATTTTGGGAGAGATCTCAAGATTTAAATGCATGCATGAAAACATATTGATATATTATTTTTGGGCAATTTCCATGAATAATCCTAAGTTTCCAAAATATTATGGCTGCGAACCCGAACCAAAACATATTACGGCTATACACCTATTACTGTTTTTTTTTTCTTTTAAGAAATTACCATTAAATTTGAAGTTTGACCAATTTGTACAGGATCTCCAATTTTATGTATAATCCCCAAAAATAAGCATAATCATCAATCCTCAATTTATCTAATAATTACTAATAATATACATAACCCCCAATTCCCAATTTTATGAACAATTCCCAATATTGTTAAGAATCCCCAATCCCCTATGTCAACATTTAATGCTGGTTATTCAATATCCCTCGAATTTTTAATTACAAAACATTATTACACATAATTACCAATTTAACACGTAATCCCCAATTTTATAAGTAATCCCCAATTTTTTATAGAGTCCCCAATACTCAATAGCTGACAGAATACCCAATTTATCACAAAATCCCCAACACCCATATTTGCACAGTATCCCCATGTGTACACATAATCCCCAAAATTAAACACAATCCCCAAATTTATACACAATCTCCAACTTTTCAAATAATTTCCAATTCCAATATATCACATCATGCATGTCATTCAATGCCCCCCCAATATTTTACACATGATAGCCAATTTATCACATAATCCCCAACCTTCAAGATAATATGGAATCCTCAATTTTATACATAATCTCCTATTATCAACCCTAAGTTGTCACATCATGCATTCCAATCAATCACATTATATTTGATCAATTAATTTTATAATAATTTTCTTAAGTATCATTAGAATACATAATTAAATTTAGTAAGTTTAACTAAACGTTTGAGTCCTTTTTTTTCTTTTTTAATTGTTTAGGCCCCCTCCTCCAATTCCAGCACTAAACAATTTGCAATGTTAAACCAGTGGTCCACTAGTTGCATGATTTGGTGTAAAACAAATTGTTTGTAAAGGTTGATGATAATATATGAGAATGAAGAGAGTATGTTTTTGTTGTTCTTGTTGATGATTAATTCTTGGATCTGACTTCACCAATTGTTTGTAGAAGTAAATATTACAAGACTTATCTGCCCCTAATCCGACTCGGGTTTTGACACATTTAACCGTTTAGAACCTTCCCAAACCCGACCAAATCGGGTAGGACCGGGTTACCCAAAATTAAAAAAAAAAAAAAGAAAAAAAAAGCCTATTGTGATGCTTCTGTAATACTACTAATGGGCGTTTCATAGGTTTGGAATCAACCCATTCTTCTTTACGAAGAGGTCCAGTCTATTTTGCTAGCATTTAAACAAGTTCAGTTCTGTTGTTTTTACAGACACTTTGTTTACAATATATGTGATTTTAGGTGAGGCCTCCACTGAAGTCATAGATCCATTTTAAAGAGGAAAATTTTGCATTCAAATTCAACAAAAATGAAAAATGCCTAAACCCTGTTGGGATTTGTCTCAAATTCCTTACTTTTTATCAAATCATGATTATTGACTCATCAATCTCAGATCCATCCACATACTGCAGCTCCTTTCACCAAGCTTGATCATTAATGTTCAATTGTATTAACAAAAGTTGAATGATATACAACTCACCAAACTCTGGTAGAAAAAACACCAATGGAAGAAAAGTTGGGCAAAATGGACTTGTTTCTAATTTTTTTTCTGCAGTTGAATAATGATCTTTCAACATGGACATAATACGACAAATTTGTCGGCATTAGTTTTGAAATCTCACACTATAATTTTTAGAGTTATGCAGCCCAACACTATAATCTTTTAGCACCATTTACCTGCAAATAGAGTCCACTTCATACCCAACACTCCACACAAAGATATTTGTCACATTCTTGGTGCATTATCATCAAAACTATCTCCACTATGGGGCAAATGATAACCAACCTTCAATTGAAAGCATTATCTTAGATAAGATTAAAAAGTGAAAGAAAAATTGTAAGTTATAAACGAAAAAAGAAATAGAAATTACAGCAAATGAAGGTAATTGAAAATTCATTTCCTTCAATTAAAATGCAAACAATATCAGTTCTAGGTATCAAAGACAGATTTGGTCCTAGAGTCAGAGACATTAGAAATAAATTTCTATGAAACAACTGAGGACGCTGCTTCAAATGGTGCTGTTCAAAAGAATAGCCTAAGGTGCTGCTGATGATGATGATTATGTTCATGGAGATAGGACTGTTCGGTTGCGGATTCGGCCTGATATCCTCACTGGAGTGGCATCTACCTTCTTCACTTTTCCATGTCTACCCTCCTGTTTCACAACACAAAAACAGCAAAAATTCAAAGATACGCCATCAGAATGAAACTATAATTAACTAAACAAAGCCACATAATACTCAAACTAACAGTAACCAATTTTGTAGAGAGAGAGGGAGAGAGATGGATAAATTTGCAGCTGGTATGGGACGGTTTGTGGGGTAATAATTGTTATATTGCTTTTTTTTTTTTTTTTATTAGGAGCTTAATTTAATTAAGTTGTTAATTAAGTTTTCTTAATTAGAGTAGACCAAATTCGATTAATTTGGTGTTCTTAGAAAGCGCAAACTGATATGACTTGCATTTATTATAATGTTTTATTATTGGGGTTTGGGGATTCTTAACAAAATTGGGGATTCTTAATAATACAAGGGATTGGTGATTATTTGTAATTCTGGTGATTCTTTGCAAAATTGGGGATTTTGTTGATTATTGGGAACTCTTCAATTTTTTTTTAAGAAAACGGTACTAAATTTTGACAATTTCAATGGTCAAATTGTAATTACCCATATAAGTGGAGGGTATTTATGTCCTAAAAAAATATTTTCGTAATATGTTTTGGATCGGATTCGTAGCCGTAATATTTTGGAAACTTAGTATTATTCATGGAAATTGCCCATTATTTTTTAATATTATAAAATATGGTTTTTTTTTTTTTTAGAAAATAAATAAATATGGGAATAATATTAGTAATAATAACAAATAATTAAATATAAGTAAAATAGTAAATAATGATAAGAAAATAAATAAGAAATTAGAAGAATGGGTGATATTTGGTGTGAAATACACGATGTTTTAAAACCTTGCCCAGCCGGTTGAACCAGGACTCGGGTACCTCTCCGGGTGGATTAACACCCTAAAACCCAGTTAAGTAAAAGATCGGCTTATCTTGTGAAAACAGGTCAACCCACCGGTTGAACTGCCGGATTTTCTGGTTTGGTAGTGGGTCACTAACCTGATCGGGTTTTTTACAAATTTTTTTATAAAAAAAAAAAAAAAAAAAAAAGATCAAAATTACTAAAATAGCCCCTAGCTCCCTTAAAAAAATCTTAAATAAATGAAGGGTAAAGAAGTAAATTAATCTACAAGCACTCCCAAATTTGAAGCTAGAGTAAGTATTAGGCACTTCTTTTGTTTTTTTAATAAAAAACATGGGGTCAATTATACAAAACAAACAAAAAATAATCCCACTTGCTTTTTTTTTTTTACAAATAAAAGACTAAAGAGAAGTACTATGACACTTTTCTCATAAACCAATCACAAACTCAATGGTTTTACCAATTTAAAAAAATCACAAACTCAAACTCAAAGTGTTCTTCAAGTTATGTAGATTAAAAGACTATTTTTAATAAATAATTAAATAATTAAATTATAATTAATATATTTATGACATCATAATAACGTCACTGTTTAACCCAGTTGACCCGACGATTGAACCGGACACCTTACCAATTCGATCAACGGTCCGAGTTTTAAAACATTGGAAATACATTTAAAATAGAGAATTCTACTGCAGTGGACTCGAGTGTTTAAAATATTACGTCAATGGATCCGGGTTTCCAATATTTATGCTAATAGACTTATTGATATTTTTTTTGGATGAAAATACCGTCCTAACGGTAAAAAAAAATTGAAAATTATTCAAATTTTCTTTATAATCCCCACCATAATATATAATCCTCAAATATTACATATAATCTCCAATCACTACATTAACAAATAATCTCCATACGAATACATAATTTATAATCCCTAACTGTGTATAGAATCCCTAACTATATTAATAATCCCCAATCACCAATAGGTCATTATCATTCTTTTATTAATTAAATAGGTTGACTTTAATGTCACATCAATATTTTTAAATTGTGAAAATTGTTTAACATATAATTCCCACAACAACAAATAATCCACAATCCTCATACTAACATATAATTCTCAATATTGCACATCCTCAATCCCCACTCATATGTAAACTAGTGAGAAAATTTTGATAATTAGAATAGTATTTTTGTGAATATTTAGAATATTAAGGCTATTTTCATCATCTCAAGTGCATTAACATAATTGAGAACTCGAGTCCATGTTTTAAACACTCGCATTTATTGCCATAAAATTTCCTTCAAAATATACTTAAAGAGAAAATACGGAAAACCCTCTCAACTATCACTCTGTGATATTTTACGCCCTCAACTATTGATCACAACATTTTGCCCCTCGCTAAACTATTGAAATGTGACAAATAATATCTTTTTGTGATTTTTACAATCTATTTTATGGCAAACCGATCATTGGATCACTGTAATTGTTGGCATGCCTAACATTGACAAGTAGATTATCCAATCTAACGTTTTATTTTTTAAAATAAAGTTTTGAAAATGTCAGTATTTTCATAGTTTGTTTTTTAATCTAATGATTTGTTTTTTTTTTTTAATCTAACAGTATTTATTTTCAAAAACCGATCGTTAGATTGGATAATTTGCCGATCTATGTAAAGCAAGTCAAAAATCACAGTGATCCAACGATCGATTTGTCATAAAATATATTAAGAAGAATCACATAAGGAGGTTATTTATCACAATTCAATAATTTATGAGACAAAGTGTTGCAATCAATAATTGGAGGGAATAAAAAAATAATTGAGGGAGTTCTCAATATTTGATTATTTTCTCCTATGTAAATGTGATTTTGAAAAAGAGACATGTGACAATTCACTTTATTGAACTTTAGTAAGCATCACTCAATATTATATTATACAAAAGCAAAAGCAAAGTCTCCTCTTACACGTACACACAGGGGTCACAACTTACAAATCACACAAACGTTCGGTACATCTCAATCTCACGTCACAAACGCATCCATCCGTTTTAAGTGGGGATGAGCATTATTTATATTTTAGTACACGTAAATAGTACACACATGACACAACTGTAGAGAGTGGACTTTGAGTCACATCATCCTTCCATGTCCTCTGCCTCTTATTCTTTCATTTCATGTAGCGTCGTCAACAGCTAATATTCTCAGTAATAATTGCGCTTCTACCAGTAGGCAGTAGCTTCAAGACACCTACACATCTGAGCGAGGGAAGCTCCTGGCCGGGCGTATTGTTTCGCCCTCCTCCCCTCGGAGCTTCACGGCTGTGTAGATACCTGCCCCTGTGATAGCCCCTATTGTGGGAGCCACCATGAAAATCCAGATCTTCTTGTAATTTCCTGCTGCGATAGCTGGGCCAAGAGTTCGCACGGGATTCATCGAACCACCGCTCGACGGCCTGCCACGTCAAAATTTAACAATTATTACCTCGCTTCGGAATCTCTCCCTTTTTTTCTCTCTAATAATGCTAATATTATCAATCCACGGGTCCTACTCCTGCCGTCCAACCTTCCTCCTATTCAGAGACGACAAAACAAAGGTCTGTACTTTGTAGGCCGCTTTTGTCTAGGCTAGAATTGTTTACATGCCCTTCAATCCTCTACAACATATCTTCATTGGAGGCCGAGGTGCCTTACCAATCCCTACAATTGTACGTGTTGTGCACTCAAAAAGTCAAAACCCCCTATAGCACACACAAGGAGGCAGCAACTGGTCCCTAGATAAACCCAAATAAAGAACAAGCTAGGAATCCCAAAATCCAACCCCAAATCGGGTCCTAAACCACAACAAAACTGCACCATTGTAAATAATTGTACTGGGATAGTAAAGAGAGAATTGTTATCATATATAAATCTCAATATATATATATTACCTAACTCACACAACTGCCGGGGTCCCCAAAATTGAAGCGAGGGAATAAATAAATAAAGTAAAAAAGAAGAAGATATATACTAACCCTGCCACGAGAATGTTGAGCATAACGGTAGCTCCGACTGCTATACCCGCCAATTCTCCAACCTGTGACATAGCACATGTGTGAGACAGAGAATCTAAATAAATTATATAAACATAATTAGGACAGAAGTAATTGTAGTTAAACTCACCGCACGGGTGTCAGTGGCGACAGCAGTGACAACAAACAAGAGATTAAAAGTGATGATGAACTCGAGTGCGAAAGCCTGACCAGTGCTTACGGAAGGAACAGTAACGCCACCTGACATGAAGGGGTGGAAAACACCCTTGAGAGCGAAGGAAGCACAGATGGACCCAGAAACTTGGGCGGCTATGTAGGCCGGCACTTGGACCCACGGGAAGTGACGGAGCGTAGCAAACGCAATAGTAAGGGAGGGGTTAAGGTGAGCTCCGGAGATGTGGCCCGTCGATAGAATCACGATCATCACTGCCAGCCCGGCACATGCCGCGTTCCCGATCAGTGACTCCGCTCCACCGTACTTTTGGTTCACGATGGGTCCTGCGGTTGCCGCGAATATTAAGATGAAGGTCCCAACAAACTCCGCCCCAACCTGCACCCAAACCACAACCACAACAACTCTTTACTGTACTTAATATTATTAATATTATTATTATTATTATTATTATTAAAAGAGATGCAACAGCCAGAAAGTCATTTATATTATTTATTATTATTATTATTTGATAAATCACCTATGTTATAAGCCCTCATGATCCTCAAATTAGCACGCTTAATCATCGAGTTCTGACTATGAAATATGGGGTTATTGCTAGACATAATTACCTCTTTCCACTTAACCTGGCATGTATAATAACAATATATAATAATGATAATAAAATTTTGACATCTTTTATTTTCATCAACCAAACGTCCGTATATTATTTTATCAGGTACTCTTGGTAAGATAATAATACATCATCATTATTATTATTATTATTATTATTATACCACCGTTATTAAATATTCCATGGATTAGGTAAGGCAGCATCAATTGTAATTTTATAGTGAAATGATTGACTTTAACTAAAATCAGATAAGAATCAAGTCCCTGTATATATTTTTTTTCACTTAAGGATTTTTTTTTACATGTTATTAAGTGAAAAGAAATCCGATGACTTGAATTCTTAGCTAATTTTATTAAAGTCTAACTAGAACTAATTTGAAGACTAAATAATCCTTTAAAGATGATATTTGAGTGATGCTTTTGTATGGATGCGTATATATTTTACCGTATATATCCTTTTTTTTCTTTATCCAAAAATATGATGGAGTTATGTCAAATAAAAAAAAAAAATTGAATAAAAAAAGTGAATAAATTGCCAAAATGCGAAGAAGATTAATATTATTTAATCTAAACTTTCGTCGGTAGTCGGTAAAAAGGACTAAACGCTACCAACAACTCTTTTTGTCAATCAATCAGCTGAGGCGCAACGCAACTTCACAGCCAATTAATTAACATGACCGTGAGTTCCAGTCCGCTACATCTACATATAAACTTATTAAGGCCTGGCTCCTGTACACACCTAATCTAACCGCCTCAGCTCAGTCAGCATCTATATATAAAGAGTAAAGACAGCTCTAATGTTGCCACATCGACGACTACTTTTTCAACATAAGAGCATGCATGCATGCATCAGCACAAACTACAATACGCCCCTACAGATCATGGCTGAAAGAAACCAAAAACATCCTCCGGCCCTAGGATGCTTTTTAGGGAAGATCGAGAAGGCAAAATTTTATTGAATGGTGTTAAGGTGGGGGACAGTGGAGACTCGAGAGTAGTACTCTTTTCATTTCTCAAAATCAATTGCCAACGTATATATATATATATATATATATATATATCGGATGGCGAACAGTCTATATCTAGACCCCAATCGAGTTGTTCAGATTTCTAAATATTACCCTACCTCTTATATCAATTTCATGGCGTTACAGGCTTAAACTTTCCAAATCCAAACCTGCGTTGTAAACATCATATTTGAATTTAATTTGGGGTCTATTATCCGAATCTACCCGTTAATTAGCACTTCAATTCCAGATTATATTTTCCACTCATCCTAATTTTTTATTTCTGAATTTATTTTTTTTCCACTCTAAGACACCAGAGTAACTGATTACCTTCTACCAAAAATTAAAAAAAACAAAAACAAAAACAAAACAAAAAAAAAAAAAAAAGAGGGAGGGGGGCAGGTGGGAGAAATATACCTTCCGGGTGAGAGAAACGTCAGGTGCAGGAAAATCCGCGAAACAAGTATGGGGTGGACCCCCCCATGTTGGGGCACCAATAGGAAAGCACTTGCATCGCGGCATTGACTTCCGATCATAGGACAGTGAGTCGACTCTGAGCGACGGGAATAGTGGACCACCTGGTGTGCCCGGCGTCGCCGGGGCAGACACAGTCGGTGTACCCGCCTCGGATTCCGGCATTTTCCTTATTCTTTGATAAAAAGAACTTGAATGAAATGTTTTTTTTTTGGGTTTTTCAGATTAGGTTCTATGACTCAGAGGGATTTTACATGATTTGACCCTTTTTATAAAGTTGATGCTACACGAGCGTCTGAATCTTGGCCTGGGTCGGTAACACTAAAACTAAGGATCCTTAAAAAAACATTACAAAAGAAATGTAATAAATTTTTTTCTTTTTTTTTTTTTTTTGGGGGGGGGGGGGGGGTTTGGGTTTTGAAGAGAAAGATCCAAGTTACATGTTTAACAAGCTTTTATAAATGTGTTGCTACGGAAGAGAAGAAATAAAACAAGCCACCTTACTCACTGCAATAAAAAAAGAAAGATAACTTCAATTCATCGTGCAGACAAGAATGACGCTTTTTTTTTTTTTTTTTTTTTCAGGGAGGGATTGGATTGGAAAGGAAGATTTACATGCCTGCAACGTTTTTTTAAAGCTATGATCAAGTAAGAGCGAGTAAAGACCGATCCAGTTTTAAAACAACCAACACTTACGTATAGAATTCAGAACCAAAAAAAAAATATTAATCGTAGAAACGAAAGGAAAGGAAAAACAAAGATACCAGACTGTTTCCTGACTGAACAACGTACCCTTGTTCACACTCAAACGGCGATGTGCCTAAAAATGTTTCCTAGCTGCTTGAAGTAGCTCTTTCATTGACAGGGAAACCTATATATATTGCTATGCCTTGAACAAGCTAGAATAGGAAGAAGGAGAAACGGACGTAATGATATTACAGAACCGAGTGGAATTGAAAACAAATATGTGACCGAGCTAGGGAGGGATTCGAGGCAGTTAGTGCTTGCATAAATGCATCGATATATATATACGCCAAACGAGGCCAAGCTCAGCTCAAATAGAAGAAGATAAAAGTCAATGCCCACCCGCCAACCTCATCACCTTGCCAGTTATTTTACTTTACTGAGAAGTGTTAGACTCACTGTTATCTTTGATGATCCCCATCACAGCCATCAGGGAAACGGTCATGATTGTATTTGGTGGGGAGCCACGCACGACAGGTGCCTTAATCCATATGGCAGAGCCATCCGTCATGACTGAGCAATGCACATGCCTGTGACGCCCTCATTTTCCTTATTTAAGCAATTCCACCCCCTCCCAATAATGTACTAAACTATTGCACATTTGCACACATTCAAAGGAAAATTCCAAAAATATAAAAATCAGTATTGTTGGTGCATCTGGCCGTATTCGTAAAACTGCAAGGTACGAATATGCCCCTTTTATAGTGACACTTTACCCTCATAACTTTCTATTATAATATTTTATTCCTTAAATTATTTAATTGTGATAAATAACACCTACTTTCCGTAATTTTTTACATTCTGTTTTATAACAAACCGACTGTTGGATCACTGTAATTTTTGATATGCCTGATATATACAAACAGATTATCTAATTTAACGATTGATTTTTGAAAATACAGACCGTTAGATTAAAAAACATACTATGAAAATAAAAACTTTTTTGAAATTGTATTTTCAAAAATCGATTGATGAATTGGATAAATTGTCTTTCTAAGTTAGGCATGCCAAAAATCACAGTAATTCGATGGTCGGTTTGTCACAAAACAGACTATGAAAAATCACAGAAAGAATTATTTGTCACAATTCAGTAGTTTAGGGAGACAAAGTGTTGCAATTGACAATTGGGGGACAAAGTGTTACAATGTGACAGTTGATTGAGGCTTTCTATATTTTGCCCAATATAAAAATTAGTACTCCATAAATTTTTATTTTATCATTATTTAAAAAAAATCTTAATTTTTATAATGGTCATGTTCTGATGACACATGGTTCTTATCTGCGGTTCTTATTCATGGTTCGCAAAATCCAGGATATGTATTTTGAAAAATTGACCCTTGGATGAGATGTTCCATGTATACACATCATCACACAGTTTTGTAAAAACTTGTGAGAAATAGTATGTGCTCAGTTTGGAATGTTTAGTTGTTTTCTGAAAAACCAACTATCGGATCTATTTGATTTTTTTGCATGCATGATGTGTATAAGCGGAACATTTCATCCAACGGGTTGGTCGGTTTCTTAAAATGCCAATCTAATGTTAGATTTTGCATACCATAGGTAAGAACCATATGTATAAGAACTTGACTCTTTCTAAACTTTGACCAACTAAAAAATGGAAAAATTATTCAAAAGTCGCAATTTAAGTTCATTTTTACCCAAAAGTCCCATTATCTTTTTACTTTACCCAAAACTCTCAATTTACAATGCATCAATTTCCTAAAATGCATCAGTTTTTGCAAAACCAAAAAATAAAATAATACATTTCTCATTAAACTGATAATTTCTTATAAAACTGAATCATGCCTATGAAAATCGATGCATCAATTTTATTTATTTTTTTAAAAAAAATCAGTTTATTAAAAAAATCACATTCGAAAATTGATTCAAATGCATCAGTTTCTGCAAAACTAAAAAACAAACTAATGCGTTTCTTTATTAAACTAATATATTCTTATAAAAATGAAACATGCCTATGAAAAATGAATCATTTTCACAAAAAAAAAAAAAAAAATCAATCAATCAATCAATTTTTTTAGTAAACCATATTCGAAAACTGATTCAAATACATCAGTTTCAAGCAAATGAATTAGTTTTATAAAATTGAAGTATCCTTATGAAAATTAATGTATTTTCGCATCAGTTTTATAAATATATAAAAAATCAGTGTTATTAAACCCGGACCGGACCAGCCGGTTCAACCGGTTGGACCGGGAACCGGTCCCCTCACCGGCTAGTTTAACCCACAAAAATCCATTTTTTAAATAAACCGTTCAACCCGGCAGTTCAACCGGTCAACCCGTTTTTTTTTTTTTTTTTTTTTTTTAATTTTTTTTAAGGTGCTAAAATGACTAAAATAGTCCCAATATTTTTAAAATCTCATAAATCCAAGAAGGCTAAAAGGGCAAATTAGTTTTAAAAAATCTCAAATAACAAAAAGAAACCAAAGCACCTAATTTAATAATACAATATTCTTATCTTGCATTTTAAAAAATATATATAATAAAGATTGATCAATAATAATTATCAATTTTCAATTTTGATGACCGCACATAAATTCAAATATATGAATTGATTGTACAAACATTTAAAAAAAATTATATTTTGAATCATTTACAGCTTTTATTCTAATAAATAAATAAATAAATAAATAATATATTTATGACGTCACGGTTCAACCCGACGGTTCAACCGGTTGACCCTTAACCCGGTAATTTTTCCGGTTCGATGATAGGTCCGAATTTTAAAACATTGTAAAAAATACATCAGTTTTCTGCCAAAAAAACAGAGCACCTACTAAACTGACGTAATTAAGTTTCTTCCCACTTTCTTCCTCCATCTAAGGGAGAGAGAATGTTAAGCAGCATCAAATTGATGAGGGCAAACACTTCAGGTGCATATCTAACAGTCGCGTCATGGAAGATTGTGCATTGAGAGAGGGACTTGGCTTGAAGGAAGTGGTTGAGTGTGTTGGGCGCTACTCCAATGGTGGAGGACATATGAGTAGTTTGCAGGGACATTACCTATTTGCTCTTGGATAAGTCGCAGGTCAAGTTGAGGTCTGTTCTGCGGAATGCAAACAAGGAACAGATCGGTTAACAAAAGAAGCTAGAAATTCGGATGAGTTTCGTATTTGGTTTGAGGTGCCCCCAGATTGGTTCAGGTCCTTGCTTATGGATTATGTTCCTTGATTTCTTTTAAACAAATTTTATGGACTTTTGGAGAAACAAAACTAATAAAAAAGACTTTTTGGTAAAGTGAAAAGATTGGGGGATTTTTAGGTAAACAAAACTTATAAAAAGGATCTATAGGTAAACAACCTTAAAAAATAATGCAAAAACATTTAAAAAAAAAACATAAAACAAAATGTAAGTTTATATTTTTTAATTAAAATTTAATGGCATTAGAGTGGTAGATCAAACAATGAGCGAAGCTTGCCTAGCTAATTTAATTATAAAAACATTATTGATTACACAATAATGTTATGAGAAATATAATATATATATATATATATATATATAAAATTTTATTATTACGAGAAATATAAAATATAAAATAACTGTTACTTTATTATGAGAAATAAAGCTCCAACATTATTGATTACACAATCAAAATTTTATATATATATAAAATATATATATCTTATTACGAGTCTTTTTATTGTGCCTTTCAACTTTCTTACATCTTCCATACTTTATTTCTCTTATTTTCTCACCATTGGATGGAATTCTCCTTTTCCTTGGCCTTTCGGGATGTTTTTTTTGGCAACCGGAGGATCAACCACTTCATCAAACTCATAAAAACCTTTTTCCAATAGTTACAACATGATACAATATCTCTCAATATAACTCTTTGAAATTTCTCGATCAAAAGATCGCATGGATCTACAAAATCAACTATATCCTTACCATGCTGTTGTAAAATTAAAAGATAGCTACATGCGCACATGAGGAAATGGAAATTGTTTAGATGGGTGGGAAATGAGACAACCATCCATGCATATGAGAATAAAAAATGATAGTCATTATGGAAAACTGATATATGCATCAATTTTAAATATTTTGTTAAGTTAAAACTGATGAGCCGATTCATAGATCATTGGTCTAGGCCAAAAAAGGCTTTAAAAATATCATACAAACACCCCATAAGAAAATGGTAAGAGCCTCCAAATTGATGTTACTTGAAGAACAAATCACTGAATAAAACACATCATATTCTGAAACTCTTCATCGTCATTAAGTGTGTAATTAGGATGCTTCAGTATTTGATATAAGAGATGCAATTATTCCCGGTTTAAGCTCTCCCTCTTTCGGCATATCATGATAACTAATGATTCATAGCTAAATCCATGACTTGCTCTAATAGTAGTAGTGGTGTTACCATATTTAGAGAGAAACGAAACAACATTCTCTATTTGAAACTGCATTGTCCGGAAAAAAAACACAATATTAGTTTCTAAAAATGATTCATACATTAGTTCTATGAGGAAAAAAACACAATATTAGCTTCTGCAAAAAAATGAATCAGTTTTATGCAAGAGATGTATTATATTAGTATTCTACAAAAATCAAATCAGAACTGCTAATCAAATTCATCACATTTCTATAATTTAAAAGACATCCAAGACATATGTGATATTCCAACACAAACAACAAAACGATTAAAAAATGTGCAAATCTGAGACATATTTGCATCATTATTTAATAATAAACATAAAAAAGATCAAAAATTTCATTCCTGAAACCCTAGTACCTTCAAGTTGCAATTAAAGAATCAAATGCAATCAATGAATCATTAATAAAGCATTGAATCAGCAAACAACTGACCTATTCTCCTAAAAAAAAAAAACAAATATTAATGTCCTGATGTGCAAACATGGTTGAGAATGACAAGTACTTTAAACAAAATCAAACTTTACGATTTTAATATCCAGTAATCGCAATCAAAATCGCACTTTACGAGTCGAACCTCAGTAACCATGGAACTGTATACAAAATCATCTCCAAAAAGAAATATCTATGTGCGAAATCATCCCAAAATCACCGAAACTATTCAAATGGAAGTTCTCTTTGAATCAAAATGGAATCTACAATATGCACGAAAATGGAATGGCACCAAAATAGAATATAAAATATGGTAGGGGCAAAATTGACTTTGAAAAAAGCTTTTAATAAAAATTGGCCTTTTAGGTAAAAATAATAATAATAATAAAGGACTTCCGGATCTATAACAAATGTGTTGGGACTTTTGGATAAAAAAGAACTTAATATGGGACTTTTGAATAATTTTTTCTTAGAAATATTATATAACTCATAATCCCCTTAAATATATGGAATCCCCATATCCCCGTATGACTACAAAATCCCCAAGTATACACATAATCCCCAATTCCCAACTCTATATGTTGTCACATACATCATATCTCCTACACATCACTTCATATGTATAATTGTCATATCAATTGAAAATATAAAAATATTTTAATACTTTAATATTTATAAGAAATAATAAAAAAAATAAAAAATTCTTTATAAGAGAATAAAGAATTTTTTTATTTAATATTTTAATATTTTTAATATACAATGAAAATTATTTATTTAGTTTAATAAATATTTTAATATTTATAAGAAAATAAAAAAAATAAAAAAAAAAATAAAACAGATATGATGTGACTGTTAAATTGAAAAAAATTTGAAAAAAAAAAGTTATAGTTTTGACCGTTTAACCAGTAGATTAGTATTAGTATAGTTATTTGGTTTACCTAAGGATATTTTTGTTAAAAAAATATATTAGCATAAATAGTTTTGAATTGAATTCATTCACGTAAT
>JAESVK010000594.1:60028-72283 GCA_017140935.1 Hamamelis virginiana | reverse complement strand
ATAAAACATTGACTCCATATTTTGGAAAAGCATGGTCTTTTGAATCAAAGTTGGATTCGGGGGCTAGGTTACGAAGTGGGAAGGTTCCAAGGAACTCTTTGTAGGCACCCACCTCACCCTAATTAAAGGTCTCCTAATTAATTTTGGGCTTTATCAAAATCTTATCATGACAATCCTATTTATCTAATCATGTTAGAGGTATGCCCTAAAACCAATCCTAAAGGGCATATCAATTTCATATTTATTGTAAAAAGTAGAATAGAAGAGATAGGAGAAGAAAATGGTGTCTTGCATGTGTCTTATTCAAGGGGCCTAAGTCCTCCTTTTATAGGCTTACAAGATTGAATATGGAGAGACAAATGAGTATAGGTTACAAGCCCTAAAGCTAGAGGGGGTTACAAACCTTAAAGCTAGAGGGGGTGTTACAAGCCTTAAAGCTATAGATGGTTACATAGGTAGAAGATGGGTGGTCATCCACCATATTTACAATACTCTCCCTTGGATGTCCACCACGCTAAGATAATGTAACTCATTAAAACCTTGCTAGAAAAATCCCGTGGGAAAAAATGTAGCAAAGGAAAACGAGTACAACATTTTGTAAATCTTAGAGTGATGTTGAACGCACTAAAGAAACTGCCTCATTAAAACCTTGCCAGTAAAACCCAGTGGGAAAAAACCTGGACGAAGAAAAAAGAGTACAGCGTGCATATGTCCAGATAAGCTGTAGACTTGATGATAATACTCCCCCTGATGAGTATCAGCTTGACTGATCACAAACACGACGCATCCCGATATCATATGTCAATTTCTTGAATGTTGATGATGGCAAAGCTTTGGTAAATAAATCTGCAACATTATCACTGGATCGTATTTGCTTCACTTCAATTTCATGAATCTTCTGGAGTTCGTGAGTGAAGAAAAACTTTGGTGAGATATGCTTGGTTCTATCACCTTTGATGTATCTTTCTTTGATTTGTTCAATACATGCAGCATTGTCTTCATAAATTGTTGTTGGAGTGCTTGTAATCAAAGATAATCCACATGCATTTCGAATGTGTTGTACCACTGATCTTAACCACACACATTCATGGCTTGCTTCATGAAGTGCAATTATCTCAGAGTGATTAGAGGAAGTGGCAGTCAAAGTCTGCTTAGTCGATCGTCAAGAAATTGCAGTATTGCCACATGTGAATACATACCCTGTTTGTAAGGGGGCTTTGTGAGAATCAGAAAGGTATCCAGAATCTGCATATCTTTTTAGAGTTGATTCCTTTGAATAAAATAAACCAAAATCTGTAGTCCCACGAAGGTAACGTAAGATATGTTTCACGCCATTCCAGTGTCGTCGAGTTGATACAGAGCTGAATCTTGCCAACAAATTAACTGAAAATGCAATATCTGGCCTTGTACACTGTGCTAAGTATAACAAAGCACCAATTGCACTAAGATATGGTACTTCAGGACCAAGGAGTGCTTCATTTTCTTCTTTTGGACGAAAAGGATCTTTCTTAGCATCAAGGGATCTAACAACCATTGGAGAACTTAATGGATGTATTTTATCCATGTTAAATCGCTTCAAGACCTTTTCGATATAAGTTGACTGATGTATGAGAATTCCATTAGACTTATGCTCGATTTGCAAGCCGAAACAATATTTAGTTTTTCCTAAGTCTTTCATCTCAAACTCATCCTTCAAATATTTAGCCGCTTTTGTGAGCTCTTCAGGAGTCCCAAATAAATTTATATCATCAACATATACTGCAAGGATGGCAAATCCTAATTCTGATTTCTTTATAAAAACACAAGGGCATATAGGATTGTTAATATACCCATCCTTGATCAAATACTCACTGAGACAATTATACCACATTCTTCCGGATTGTTTTAATCCATATAATGATCGTCTCAACTTAATTGAGTACATATTTCGTGGTTGTGATGTATTTACTTCAGGCAATTGAAATCCTTCAGGGACTTTCATATAAATATCTTTTTCAAGCATGCCATACAAATATGCAGTAACTACGTCCATGAGACGCATGTCTAGTCCTTCTGAGACTGATAAACTAATTAAATATCGAAACGTAATAATATCCATCACAGGTGAATACGTTTCTTCATAATCAATCCGAGGTCTTTGTGAAAAACCTTGTGCCACTAGACGTGCTTTGTATCTAGCAATTTCATTTTTATCATTACGTTTTCTTACAAACACTCATTTGTAACCTATAGGTTTCATATCATTGGGTGTTGGGACTACAGGCCCAAATACTTTGCGTTTTGCTAGAGAATCCAATTCTACTTGGATTTCTTCTTTCCACTTTGACCAATCATGTCTACTGCGACATTCATTGACACTGCGTGGTTCATAATCATCATCATCTTTTAAAATTTATGTGGCTACTGCAAAACAAAATACATCATTAATAACCACTTCTGTACGGTCCCACAATTCTCCTGTGGATGCATAATTTATGGAAATTTCATCATTTGCAAGTACTTATGCCTCTTCATGATTTTGTATCTCTTCAGGGACTATTGCCTCTTCAGGGGCATGTATCAATGACACTTTCCTCTTCGGGGGATATTATTTTAGAGATTGTGGGAATAGCCTCTTCAGGAGTGCTTTTTTCTTTAAGACTTGTGTTTTGTTGCCCATTTGTTTTCCTCTTCCGGGGAATTAAATCTTTTGAACCCAAGGGTCGTCCACGCTTCAAGCGTGTCATGGATGATTCATTAGCTGCCATAATAGCAGCTTTACCAATTGGTATATTGATCCTTGCTGGTGTGTTTGCAGCCGGTATATAAGACTTGGTTACTTTAGCTGTATCTGTAATTGCATCACGCAATTTGCTGGCAATCTTCTGGAGATGAGTGATTCTTTGTACTTCATTTTCACATTGAGCAGTGTGCGGGTCGAGATGAGACATGGATGATGCATTCCAAATAATTTCACATCGTTCCTTTTTTGGTAGCTTATCTCCCACTAACGACGGGAAATTGACCTCATCAAAATGGCAATCCACAAATCTTGCTCTGAAAACGTCCCCTGTCAAAAGTTCAAGATACCTGATGATTTATGGTGAATCAAAACCATTGTATATTCCCAATCGACGTTAAGGACCCATTTTTGTGCGCTGTGGAGGTGCAATTGGAACTTGTACTGCGCATCCAAACACTCGTAAATGGGAAATGTCTGGAATTTGACCGAGTACCAGTTGAAATGGTGACTGTTGGTGATTAGCAGTTGGTCGAATGCGAACCAATGTTGCAGCATGTAGAATGACATGTCCCCAAGCAGAAATAGGTAACTTTATTCTCATAAGTAAAGGTCGAGCAATCAGTTGGAGTCTTTTGATAAAGGCTTCTGCTAAACTATTCCGTGTGTGTACATGGGCAATTGGATGTTCCACCTCAATCCCAACTGACATGCAATAATCATCAAAGGTTTTAGATGTAAATTCATCAGCATTATTGAGGCGGATCTTCTTGATTGGATAATCTGGAAAATGCGCTTGTAACCAAATGATCTGAGCAAGGAGCCTGACAAATGCAACATTGCGAGTAGATAACAAAGAAACATGTGACCATCGAGATGAGGCATCTATTAGCACCATGAAATAGTGAAATGGTCCACATGGTGGATGAATTGGTCCACATATATCCCCTTGGATTCGTTCCAAAAATGTTAGGGATTCAACAAGGACTTTTGTATAAGATGGTCTAATAATCAATTTTCCTTGTGAACAAGCAGTACATGAATAATCACTAGGCAAAAGAATCTTCTGGTTGTTTAATGGATGTCCATGTGAATTTTCAATAATTCGCCTCATCATTGTTGACCCTAGGTGCCCAAGTCTATCATGCCAAAGCATAAAAATGTTTGGGTTAGAGAGCTTCTCGTTCATCACCATATTTAATTCAATTGTTGTTATAATTGTATAATACAAACCTGAAGAAAAAGCAGGCAATTTTTCCACTACAAGCTTCTGGCTTAAAACAATATGAGTAATATATAAATATTCTTTATTATTTTCACATGTGGTCTCAATATGATATCCATTACGACGTATATCTTTAAAACTTAGAAGATTTCTTCTGGATCTGACTGAATATAAGGCATCGTTAATATGAAATATCGTGCCACATTGTAACATAATAGTGGCTCTTCAGGAACCATCAATCAAGTCTGCAGGACCTGATATTGTATTTACATTAGCTTCAACTAATGTTACGTGGGAAAAATATTTTTGATCCCGAAGGATTGTATGAGTAGTAGCACTATCTGCTAGACATATCTTTCCACCATTTATCTTGGAACCGAGCGATCCAATACTAAGATCCATTCCTTTTAAAAATATATATATTAAATAAATTCAATATAAAATATGAAGAAATAAAATGCATTTTTTTTTTTAACTTCATTCATTTAAGAAAGGGAAAATAATACACTAATGATAGCTTTCAAATAATAAATAAAAACACACACTAAAAAAAAATGCATATAACATTCCAAACAATAAAAATATTAATCAATGTGGACATTTCCATCACCAATTAAGTGATCAATTTTGTCATTTGGATCTTCAAAAAAATCCGAAACGTCAAGATGAGTAATATCCACCGGATCTTCACGATCAATCAAATTTGTTTCTATTTTCTCTTGAGTGAGGCTTGGTAAAGTTTAACTAAATGGTCGACCGTATAACATGTACGCGACCAATGCCCCTTCATATCACACTTATAACATTTATTTTCATAATTCGCAGGAGGCTGATTTTTTTCTTTACCTTGCCTTGCTACATTGTTAGACCACTTCTGGTGGTTTTGTGTGGTATTGTTATGACCTCCCCGTGGTTGATAATTATTTTGACCACGGCCTCGTCCACGCCCATGGCCACGACTACGGCCACGGCCACGGCTACGACCATGACCACTAGATGATGCCACACTCAATTTGGGGATAGATGCAGAACTAGTCGGACGTGATTGACGATTTTTCATCAACAACTCATTATTTTGTTCAGCTACAAGAAGACATGAAATCAATTCAAAATATTTTGCAAACCTACGCTCTCGATATTGCTGCTGCAGGAGCACATTCGAGGCATGAAATGTGGAGTATGTTTTTTCCAACATATCTATTTCAGTGATTTTCTCTCCACATAATTGCAATTTAGAGCTGATTTTGAAAAGTGCAGAATTATATTCTGCAACTGTTTTGAAATCCTGCAACCTTAAGTGCATCCAATCATAACGGGCTTTAGGAAGGATCACTGTCTTTTGGTGGTCATATCTTTCCTTTAAATTTTTCCAAAGGACAAGGGGATCCTTTACCGTAAGATATTCATTTTTCAAGCCCTCATCAAGGTGATGGCGAAGAAAAATCATTGCCTTGGCGCAATCCTGCTGGGATGCTTGATTTTTCTCTTGAATTGTATTGCCAAGATTCATAGCAGTAAGATGGATTTCAGCATCAAGGATCCAAGATAAATAATTTTTCCCGGATATATCAAGAGCAACAAACTCAAGCTTCGTAAGATTCGTCATTCTTGAATTTCTAATATATGATAAATACAATAATATGAGTAACGTTAAAAGTAAAAAATATAAAAATGATGGTAGAGATAGCCTAAGAGTCACATATAGATTATAATTGACATTAAAGCATAATTGATAGTGTTAGAAAAATAAGATTTTTTTTTTAATTAATTTGATGTCAAACTTCATCATATGAATACTATTACCAAAACTAATAACAACATATATATACAATAATATATAATTATATTATTAGCATCAAATAAAAAAATGGGAAGTCGTGTCTTACTTTTTATATATATATATATATATATATAAGTCTCTCTTGCTTCGGGAAGAGAAGAATCTCATGAACAATAAAACTTCTAGTTTTTATTTTTAATCACTCTCTTGCTTCAGGAAGAGAGGATTTTTCATGACAAGTATAAAAATTAAAAGACTACAATTATTCTTGAAAAAAAAAATACCATAGTAAAAAAAATATACCCACCAAACGTTCTTCATTACCTTAAAACAACTTGGCTAGAAACTCGTGCTTGGTTAGAACCTCGTGCTGATAACGTATTGTAAAAAGTAGAATAAAAGAGATAGGAGAAGAAAATGGTGTCTTGCATGTGTCTTATTCAAGGGGCCTAAGTCCTCCTTTTATAGGCTTACAAGATTGAATATGGAGAGACAAATGAGTATAGGTTACAAGCCTTAAAGCTAGAGGGGGTTACAAACCTTAAAGCTAGAGGGGGTGTTACAAGCCTTAAAGCTATAGATGGTTACATAGGTAGAAGATGGGTGGTCATCCACCTTATTTACAATAATATTATATTTATTTGAAGGTACAACTTATCGTATGTATTTAAATATATATGATAAGGTCCATGAATAAATGATAGGAGAAATGTGTATCTCAAGTTGTTGAGATATGGAGACTCATATTTCTCGTACACATTTATTCTAAACAAGTTCCTACTCATAGGTTTATTAAAGTGGATATTTAATAAATCGTTAAGAGTGGCACAAATTTAAACTGGCTCCAATGGGAGGATAGGTAGTCTTTCCTATCGGTGTAGTGACACTATAGTTAATCTGTGGGTGCATATTAGAGAATATGTACACTGAACATGATCTGCTAGAATGTTCTTATGGAGATTAGTCAAAAGAATATTCTTTTGTTACGACCATTAATTTGGTAATCCTTAGACCTGAGGCACCATGGTTATCTTATGCATAGGTCACTTGAGTTTGATAGTATCTCGTACATCCTTAACCACAAGGGTGTAATCGGTACTCATTGGCTCTAGTAGGGTTATGTATGAAGGTAAATGAGTGCGCAAGAAGGAATCATCACTTTCATCTTTGTTGAGAGAAAATGTCAAGGTTTGTTCACAAAGATAATTCTCAGTGTGAAATCCATGACCATGGTGATAGATGAACTGTGAAAGTGTTTCATGAGTTCATCTTATTGAGAATTATATTTTGTAGAACATATAACAAGTTGTTAAGATATGGTTTGACTTAATAACCATGCCTGAATATCTTAACAGTGACATTAGGGGATGAGGGATTAAGTAACATGAAGGGTTCATATGGTTCCGCTATTCACCCATACCTAGGTTACGTCATGATATGTTGCTAGATGTCACTCATGACCAGTGTAGGCCTATTGATAAAGTGTTATCAATGAGGGCATAATTGGAATTGTTCCAATTGAACCTAAAAATAGAAACTTTCTATTTTGGGAGACATAGAGATGTCCCTGTTCACTGCTAGGTTGGGATGAACCCAAAGGGTCACACACATAAGGACATAAATGAGTTTCACATTTTAAAGAGAGAGAAATATTCCAATTAATTATAACCATTGACCCTATTTATTAATAGTTAATAAGAGAGGGGTCAATTTATAATTAAAGGAAATATTATGTATAAATACATAATGATGGGTCAAAGCTAGCACTAGGTCATTCATCATTATAGGAAAGGAGGCAAAACCCTAGAGAGAGACCTAAGGGCCGGCCCTAGTGTGCTATCCCCTCTCCCTAGCTGTTTTCCCCTTCTCCCATCTCTAAGCTTGGCTCTCCTCAAGGGTTGTGGAGGTTCAAGGAAGTGTGGAGTCTCATGTTCGTGTGGATACCTTGGAGGCTTCATATACTTTGAAGCTTGAGGATGCAATCGAGGTTTCATCAAAGGAATCAAGTAAGCTTGTTTTTCAATTTATTTAATTCATGTTCTTGATTTATATTCATGATCCAATGTTTGAGTTCGATTCTTTGTTTGATTATGAGTAAGGATTCATATTCTATATTTTTTATTGCATTCCTTCCGTTGCGAATCCTGATTGCTCATATTCTTTCAAATCAATCACAAAATATGATATATAATACTAAAATATAATAATAAATAATACAAAAGTATACACAATCCTAAAGATCTTAGGAGACTAGAGTCAAACCAAGATTGGACTTGCACCCTATTGACTGCCTACGTACCTTACCAATTTCTTGATAAAAATCAAAGTCCACATAGTTCGATTACCCTAGGATTCTCCTATTGTAATGAACTATACTATCATTAGCATTCTATCTCATTCAAGACTCTATCTTCGAGAGTTTTCATTAGTTTGAAATTCTTTTTAGAAAATAATTCATCAATTAGTAGATTCCCAATGAACTTAGAATTCCTTTTGAAACACAATTCTTATCAAATCATAATTCTTTTAAAAAAGTGGGAATTCTATCCCGAATCAAATCCTTTCAAAGGGTAGAATTTCATTCCAAATCAAACTCAGAGTTCCAATTTCATTGGGATTCAATTAATTGTGGATTAATTTTAATAAAATATCAATTTTGGAAATTATCTCAAAGATAGGATCCTAAATTCACTAGAATCCTAAATCTAGTGTAATTCTTACAACAAAGAAGAATCCTAGGTGGGATCAAATGATCCACCTAATCCTAGGGTTTCTAGCTAATCCTAGGTTAGTCTAAACACCTAAAACACTAAACAATGCATGCTGGAATTTTTGGAAAATACACAAAAGTGCAATAAACAAATGCAAACAATGCATGAAAAACATCCTAAATGCAATCTAAATTGTCTATGTGAACCTAGGCATGTTTCTAAGTTAATTTGGGCCTAAAAAATGAGTTTTAATACACTTTAAAGCCATTTTAAATCCATGGACAGATTTGAAAGTAGTCTTGAAGTGTACTTAAAACCTTAAAATAATGAATAAAAATGGTAAAAAAATGCACTAAATGCAACCTAATATGCATACTAAAACTATCATCAAGACATATCTTTTAATCACAAGGGAAGGGACTCACCTTTGCAAGCTCCCTCGAACACATTTTATATATCAATCAAACATTCCAAGTGATAAAAAAAAAAAAAAACTATGATGAGAATAATACTAATACTAAACTTGAATAGATTAACAACCTAATATAAAGGACTTAAACATGCATTCCTATACATTGAAAATCCTATCATGCATACTGAAAGAGATTCTAAATATGAACACCTAATCCTAAACACTCAATTCTAATATGATTAGATAATAGAAGGGAAGAAATATGCACATATTACATGTATTATTAAACTAATCCCTATCATGCATACTAATAAATAAACCTATCATGCATACTAACAATGAACTAAATCCTATGCATGCATACTAATAATGAACTAAATCCTATCCATACTTAATAAAAAAGAACCTAATCTAGCATGATCATAGAAGAAGAAGAAGAAGAAGAATGCAAAACTTTAAATAAACTACAAACTCTACTAACCTCTTTGCTTCATTCCCTCTTGCTCCAAGCCTTCTCCTCGAGCTCCAAGGACTCCAAGGACTCAAGGACTTTAAAAATTAAGATAGAGTGCTATGGGGGAAGCTTATGCAATTGCTCAAGCCTCTACTCTCCAAGCTAGCTCTCTAAAGCTTATTCTGTGTGTTAAAACTGATTTCAGGGCCCTCTATTTATAGGGAGGCTTGAGTTTGATCAATGGCTGAGTTTAAATCTCTTAGGAATGATCCAAGGGCTCTAAACCAGTCTTCCAAAGTGTTTGAACTCATCCCAAAGTCCCCATGGCGGAACTGGACACATGGCAGGGCTTGGAAAAGTCCTAGCAGGAAAAAAACTCTGATTTTTAGCAAAATTGGCTGAAAGGATCGACAACTATCCACCTTGAGACGGTTGGCCGTCCCTTGGTGGACGGTCATCCATCTCTCATGCCATTTTTTGCTTATGTGGGCCTATCTCAGCCAGTTTCGACCCGGTTTCGGCTTTTTTCAGCTTTTCGGGCCCGTTTTAAATCTAAATTTGATGATTCAAGGGCCGAAATGATCGTGATTCGATTCTCCATGTTTTAAGAAGTGTTTGAAGTGAAAATGCATTGACCAAGGTCAAACATTTAGGGAAAAGTCGACCGATTAGCTGTTTAGGGCCTGCGGGGCCCAAATTAGGGTTTTGAAATCTGCTAACTGATTGCTTTCGAAATCATTTCTTCTTCTCGAAATAAGTTTTAAAATGTTTTAGGAAAGTGTTTTGGAGCCTTTGAAGGCTTTGGTTTGATAAAAATATCGAATCCTGATCGTTTCCGGTCGAAACCCTAATCTGGGCTTAAAAGGGCCTTTTGAGCCAATCATGAGCCAGAAGGCTCCACATATCTTGCCACTGATCAATTTAGCTACCAAACACACTTTAAATATCTATGCCAAAGCCTCGAGACCATTTGAGACAAGATCGACAATCATTCAGGGCTTTTGTGATTCAAAGGACAATAATGCCCTCCAAGTCACAAAAGACCATATTTTCTATTAAGCCTGGCTCAGAATGCCATGAAATTTTGCAGGGATGTTCCTAGACTCTCTAAAAACCTAATGCAAAAAGAACCGACTCAATCTGACCTAAAAACCTACATGTGATAATGACCTCTATCTAACTACCCACAAGGGTAAAACTGGGAACTTAGGGTTTTGACACCCTATTTCATTTCTAAACACGGACAACCATTCATGACCATACTCATGGTTAAAAATGGATGTCTACACAAACAATGATAAATTAGAAACTGGTGTATCAAACCTGTCCCCCAGGGTTATTATTTCCAGCGAGTCGGGGCACTATTCCATCCATCGGGGAGGTGCTTCTTCTCCTGTCATAAGATGAAAGTGCTTGAATGTTATCCGATATCTCTCTGAAGGTCCCTGTCGGACTCTAAAACCCAGGTTGCTGTCCCAGAGATAGCCATCCTTCTCCCTCTTACTTCTAAGACACCACTGCTAGGTGCTTTTGGTCGCTCAGAAACTCCAACGAATTTTCCAGATCCTCCAGAATGTAAAAGTCCGGGGCAGTGGGCTCCATGGTTTTGACTCGTGGCAATGGCGATTTCTGGGACGTGGAGGTGCAGTTCTTTCCTATGGGGGGAATGCTGTTCAAAACAGGATGAGGTGGTGGAAGAGTCATCCATATCAAAGCCTGAGGCATTCGATACATTTCGAGCCAAGGGTTGTTCGATGGTTGATGGTAGGGAGACCCCATTGACAACTGCTCTATTTCATCTGCTAACTTCATTGCATTCCACCATTCCAATAACTCTGCATCCGTCGAATGTCTCCAGCTCATCATGGGGTACCAGCTCTCATGTTCGAGCCACTGGCAGCAAATGGCGTCTAGATTCACTGGATTGCTGGATGAAGATTCCCCGTGGTGAAAGTTGGCTCTTCTGGGGTTGGATGCCATGGTCGAGAACAGATGAGGAGGGTGACGGGTTGGCGCTGCAGAAAGGCGTGTTCACCTATGGAAGAGGGTTTTCATTTTCTTCACTATGAGACAGCGTGTCTATGATGGTCTGTTTTTCAATCTCCAAAGCCTGATCTCGAATGACTAGAGTTGACAAGGTTTCGGTGAGAGGACAACTTGGAGGCACGGTTTGCAAACACTTGGCGTCAGTAGGGCCAGCAGAAAATTGGAACAAGTTTGGTTCACATGCCATATCATCATTAGCGATTTGACAAAAGTCATGTCTAGGGGGGAGAGATGAGGCGGAAAGGGACGTGGTGTGCAGAGACTTCCACAGCTTTGATGTGGAAGAAAAGCTAGCGATAGCTTTTTTATTTATAGGATGACGCCTAGAGAGGGATTGGATAGTACTTTTGATCCCCTTTTTTGAAAAGTTGACAGCTTTATTTCCAAACCCATTCTCTAAAGTCCCATCCAAAAGATGATTTTTGTCTGATAAGCTAGGTGGCAAAGTTTGACCTCGCGCTGTAGCTGCTTGCCCTTTTCCGGTGGGAACTCCGAAGTGCTTTGTATTTTCTAGATTGCTAGTCCTGCGCGTCAAACCTGAAATATGTTTCTTTTTTCTTGCTACCAGCATTCAAGGGCCGTAATTATTGTCTTCTTTGGTGTGACTGCGTATGCGTTAGGAGTATTCCTTTTTTTGGTCACATGAGGAATACTGTGACTGGGGGAGTTCTCGTGAGTGGGTTGCAGTTTCGCCAAAGGGCAGAAATCCTTTCTGTGCCCCACTTTACCACAGAGGAAGCAAATGGTGTTTAAATCTTCATACTGGACAGCTTGAGGATGACCACCAATGTTAATTGTGCCAAGTAAGAGTTTGCGCGCTGAGGTCTGTTTACTGTAAAAAAATGCCATGTAGGCATTATTGAAGTGCCACGTAGGCATACCGAAATTGGATAGAATAATGCCATGTA
>JAESVK010000594.1:43542-60018 GCA_017140935.1 Hamamelis virginiana | reverse complement strand
TAGTTTAACTTCAGTCAATGCATTTTTTTATTTCTAATCTGTTTTCTGTCATTCAGTCATTATTTCTCAGTCTTTTAGACTTGTTAACACTAGAACCCAAGAGGATTAACCTCTGATTTTCGTCAATCACCTGATTCCCATTTTAATTTTAAAGTGACCAACTAGGCATCTAAGACCTTTCTTGGATTCTCGGCCTAGAAGGTGCTAGAGGTCGTGTTCACACGGTCTTTGGGCTTTCCGAGCCCTGGCACGCCCGCGCATCAAGACCTTACACCAGAGGTCTCGAGACCGCAACATTTACACCGGGAACAAGGTCAACTTAAACACAAAGTCTTGCATACCTGCTTCTCTCGCTGCTAGAAGTTTTGGCATCAACACGCATGAGAATACCGAAAAGATTACCAACAAGTTGTAGAGTATCAGGCTCATAAAATTCAAGAGGGAGTTCAGGGAGTCTTGCCCATACAACAGTGTGGGAAAACGTTGTTTTGGAAGGGTGGAAAGCTGGCTCCCAGAGTCGAAGTGAAAAAAATGCTGCCCAATGAACCAAGGGCCCCCTAGCAGCACCTTACGCAGATCCTCAGTGTTATAAAATCTGACCAAATAAAAACCTTGACCTAGACCAATAACTTCTAAAGAGCTTTGTGGTTTCCAAATAACATATAATTTTTGTACCAGGAAAGTAAACCCCACAGATTTACCATAAAGCTTAACTATCACTACTTGGACCCATGGAGTTCTGATGCGCCTCTTATCATTTTTGGATAAACGAATAGAAGGAATAGAAAGGTCTTCTTCTTCATCTGACTCTTCGTCAAGAAAGCTAGCAAGAACTTGAAGGTGAACTTCACCAAGGTTCAAATTCATGCTATTAGCAAGACTGTCCTTATACGAAAGATGACCCTTAACTTTTTTTGTACTGCATTCTTGTTGATCTGCTTCCTCAAGGGATTTGCCCACAAAAGGGGAGCTTCCATCGGGAGCAAAATTGCAATCCATGATCTATAGCATATTTAACATCTTAGAATGATCCCCTATGTTCATATTTAATATAGTCCCAACAATCATGGCAAAAACTCCCAAAATCTCACTTTTTCATAATTTTTCGATATAAGCATAGAATAAATCGAAAAAATACAAAAATATAATCTTACCTGCATTTTTTGAAGTCTTTAGATGCCTTAGAAGTCTTCAAGAAACATTCCATATGATCGGATGTGATAGTCTTCTAAGCCATTTATGGAAATTTACATGATTATGATATTTTTCTTTCTTTTCTCATCTTACATATTGTGGCTAATCTTAGGATTTCCATCAGAAACTTAGAATTATATATCTTTAAGTTTCCTTAATGGCTAAAATAACCTCAAAGATATAAAAATATAATCTTGGTCCCAAAACTTTGTATTCACTTTCCTTATAAATAATTGGCCATTTAGCCTCTTAAACCCAACATGTGACATCAGATACCTTATTCATATCAAATAATAATTAAACCTTTTAAAAAAATAATTAAGGTTGAAATTCGGGGTATTACACAGGGAGTCAATCCGTAATTTCCCATAATATTAATAATAACTTATAAGCGAAGAGACTGCCTCCGAGGAGTATGACTTCATAGGAGGCGGAGGCAGCAGGGTCCACCAGCACTAGTTGAGCGTTGAAGCATCTTACCCTCCTCCAACTTGCAGTAGAGAAGCTTTTCTCTCTCTTTGCGAATGCCATGACCAATATGATGAGCCGTTGATGATGAAAATTTGAGATGCTGACTCAAACAACACGTAGCTATTGCCGATATTAGTAACAAATCGGGCACCATTGTCATTCTCCCTCTCAAGTATGTTTACGCACCATCACGCTGTCCTCAGAGAATGGAGTTCAAATTTATACAAATGGAGTTCACACCTGGAAAAATATTAATTAATTTTAAATTTTAATTTAAAAAAAAAAAAAAAACCTAGCATCATAATGACAATCTGTTTTTTTTTTTTTTTTTTTTTTTTGCCAAAAGTCGTATTTTACAATAAAATCTTACATAATGTCCTAGAATTGGATTTTGTTTGCCAAAAGTCCTATTTAGGAATTTTTTTTAATGCATGCAGTCTTATAAATTAAAATTAACTTATCTAAATTACTAGATTTATCATCTTCACTACATTTTTTTTTATTAATTTCACTGCACTAACACTGAATTTCTCAGTATTGGTATTGAATTCCACTACATTTTTTTTATTTTATGAATTTCACGAAACTACTATTGATTTTTACTATATTAATTATGAATTTCACTACTAAGTAAAGGAAATAAAAAACCAAATCTACATACAATAGAGTAAAGAAAAAGCCTTACCTCGTGTAGAAGCTTCAACCTTTTTGATGCTCCCACTTGACTTTCCACGATCTTTACAACACCAACACAGTCCATTTGCTTTACACCAATGAATTGATCTCTCTTTATGCTTGTTACTGCACCAAAATTGTGTAATAATCCGGTTGATGAACTTACGAATAGTAAAACTAAAGCTTAAATGCTGCCATAACATAAAATGGTAATGACAATCAAACCCAACTAGACAATCCCAAGTTGTGGTACGCCTCACCCCATATCCCCCATGCTCGCACCAAGTCTATTACAATGACCTCTACACTTGAACCTAGCAAACTCCATCACCAAAACTCATACTCACTCGACAAGGCCCACCCTTAAGACCCTCACGCATTACACCCATTTGCAAAACCGCCACAAAACAACCGCCACCAAACCCTAAACCCCAACTTGTCTAACCACTATCAGTGACCTGACATCACCTAGCACCAGTTAGGCAACCCACCGTGAGCATCAACCCAAGCCAACATGTTGCATAAGATGGTCTAGCAGTATTATGTTATAAAGAAAGATAAAGGGAAGAACATGAAGGGGAAGAAATAGAATATCGATGGGGACATTTTTATCACATTGGAGGCAAAAGGACTTTTGGCCAAACAAACTTCCGCAAAAGACTTTATCTGGTATAAATTTATATATGAGGACTTGAAACCAATTTTCCATATGTAAAAACCCAAAAAATTAAAGATTAAATCAATTTATAAATTCGAGTAAACAAATAGATTGACAATCAATTAAAGAAAGTAAAATGTAAAAAAAATGTATAATCAAATTAAATCTACATTAAAGAGGAAGGTGCTTTGTTGACTCTTAGACCTTTGCTAGATGTTGAAGGGGATGCTTGATGTTCTGAGTTGTAGTGCAAATGTAATCCCAAGCGTAGGATATTGTTGTCAAGAGTAGTAAATGGGGAGTCCCATGGTCACTGTACTCAGGGATATGCAATTTAGGTTCAAATTGAAATCCTTGTGGGTTAAGACCCATAGAATATTCAAATGGAATGAAAAACTCAATGGTTGTTGTTTGGAGGTATGTTTTGTGCATAAAACACTAAAAATATTTTATTTAAAAAGAATGAAAATGAGGATTACGATCTATGGATTCTTGTCCTCATCTTTGGTTCTCACAAGTAATACTCAATTAGGTTGCATTGAAGAATGGTCTGATTGGAAGATTTGATAATAAAAACCATTATACTCTCTATGCTATGGGAGATTGATGATAAATGCTATTTGAAACATTTTAGCAAACATTTGGAGTGCACTAAGTACTAAGCACTGTGCGAATAAATCTTATATACAAATGGTCAAAGTGAGCAAAACCTTGTGAATCTGAAGGTGAAGAGTATTTAGCATCAATCTCAGAGCATTTTAAGCACATAAACTTGGTGAGAAGCCATCTACCTTGGACGTGGAACAGAAATCGACCATAAATCCCAACCAAAGAAGCTTACCAATCCATAGTTGTAACTAAAAGCAAATCAAGCATGAATGAAAGCATAAACATCAAAATAAAGCTTGAAACCTTAAAGAAAGATTGTATAAACTTGAATGAAATACAAAAGTTTCACCGTACAATGGTAGATCATAATGGAATTAGTACAATATTTGAAGATTAGCTAGAAATATAACCCAAAACTAGCATAATCTACCTAAGTACAATGAAAAATGGAGAGAATAATGGAAAATATGGAGCAATGAAGAAGGAAAAAAAAATGAAAGACGAGAGAAACCCTAGCTGGAAATGACCTTATATAGGCCAAGGGGTGTAATGACCAGAATACCCCTTAGAATCACCCAAAAAGTCCACTTTGTCTTGCAGGTTTGGATGACACTACTGATAGTCCCAGAGTAACTATCAGTAGTGCTGTGTTTTTGCCTTGCTGCTACCAATGGGATATGCCCTCATTACTGATAGTCCATATGTGACAACTATCAATAGTGTGTTTCTCTGCTTCTCAATTGGTAATCTGCTCCATAACCAGATTATCGATCGTGTTGGTTCTGGCCTTGCCTTTTGATGCAAGAAAGATGCATTACCAATAGTCCATGTGGGATTATTGGTAATGCTTATGTTCTAAACTTGTTTTGCTGCAAACTTTTTGAAATGAATTGATCGAATGGACTCGCAGCGGAAGATGAACAATAAAAACTTTATTAAACTTGAATCCATTCCATCAAAACCCAAACAAGATTCGAACACAAGCATAGGATCATGAATATAAAGCAAGAACATATTTAAACAAATTTAAACATACTTACTTGATTGCCTTTAGCGAAACTTCGAACTCGAATCCAAGCTCTAAAAGTATGAAGCCTCTAACGGTATTCTCATGAACACAAAACTCATCAACTTTCTTGCGATTGATCAACGCTTGATCAAAACCAAGCTAGAAAGAGAGAGAGAGAATTCAGCCACCTTAGGAGAGCCTGTAGCTCATAGTCCTATGGTGGGGAAATATGATGATAGCCTCTCTCTTCTAATTTTAGGGTTAAGTGGACTTAGTGCTAGCATACACTAATCCCTATGTATTTATAGGCAAATACTAGGATTTCTAATTTTGCAACTTGGTCCTCCCTAATTAACTATTAATTAAAGAGATCATATAAGTTACATAAATTGGAAACTTACCCTCTCATAAATTAAAGAGCTCCCTTGTATCCTTTTGTGTGTGTGACCCTTTGGGTTCACCCCAACCTAGTAGTGGATCGGGACATCTCATGTTCCCTAAAATAGAAACTTTTAATTTAAGGTTCAATTGGAACAAATTCCAATTTTGCCCTCAATAATAACACTTACCATAAGGCCTTCACTAGTCATGAGTAACATCTAGCATCATATCATGACGTACCCTAGGTGTGGGTGAATAGTAGAACTATATGAACCCTTTATGTTACTTAATCCTTCATCTCCTAATGTCACTGTTAAGATAATTAGGTATGGTTAAAAGTCAAACCCCTATTTTAACAACTTGTTATATGTTCCACAAAATATAATCTCAGTAAGATGAACCCGATGAAACTTTTTCACAGTTCACCTATCACTTTGGTCGAAGATTCAAACTGAGAATTATCTTTGTGAACAAATCCTGACATTCTCTCTCATCAAAGTGAGAGCGATGATTCCTTCTTGCGCACTCATTTACCTTTATTCATAATCCATTAGAGCCAATGAGTACTGATTATATCGTGATGGCTAAAGATGTACGAGAAACTATCAAACTCTAATAACTTTTGCACAAGATAACTATGATGCCTCAGGTCTAAGGATTACCATTCGATGGACGTAACATAAGAATATTCCTTTGACTTAAACTCCATAAGAATATTCTTAAGATCATATTCAGTGTACATGTTCTCTAACATGCACCCACAGATTAACTATAGTGTCACTACACAGATAGGAAAGACTACATATCCTCCCATTGGAGCTAGTTTAAATCTGTACTACTCTTAATGGTTTATAAATGTCCACTTTAATAAACATATGAGTAGGAACTTCTTTAGAATAAATGTGTGTGAGAAATATAAGTCTCTATATCTCAACAACTTGAGATATATTTTTCTTTTATCATTTATTCATGGACCTTATCATATATATATATATTTATATATTTAAATATACAAGACAAGTCATACCTTCTAATTAATATAATATGAAATTGATATGATCTTTAGGATTGGTTTTAGGGCTTATCTCCAACACTTTCTATTAAGCTAGCTTCACATTTACTCCTTTGCTTCCGCATGCTTTTTCAAGGCTTGCAACTTTGGCGAAACTCTAACACCTTCCAAAATGCCTTCCCAAGCTAGCTTTTGGAGATAAAATCCTACAAATTGAAAATATGCAACATAAGAAACAAATAAAATAAAGCTAGCTTAATTAGATAACAAAAGTAACAAAAAATGAGATTAAAAGGAATGAGTATGATTGCAATGCAATAAGGAGATATGACAATTAATAGTGCTTAAAATTTACTACCAAAAAATTATCGCCAAGAAAGTTGAGGAAAAGTCAAGTATACCCTCTCTTTTTTTTTTCTTTTTTTTTTCTTTTGTTTTTTGTGATGTGGAGGGGAGCAGGTTTTGTTTCTTGACATTCATAAATTTGCTTTTGATAGCATAAAAATCCATTTTTTTTAACTTCAGGTTAGAAGTAAAATATATATATTTTTTTAATTTTCTGCTCGTTAAAAAAGTACTTTTTAAGTGCCTAATCAAATAAAACTTTTTTTTTTCACTTTATTTCTTATCAAAATTAATTACTTTTAACATCTATCTATTGGATTAGTTAGCAAAAAACCATGCCTCATATGGATAATTTCTATAAGCTCTCTCATGGTGTGGATGTTAGGGGTGGGGCCGATCTACCCTAAAAAAAGTCGAAATACCCCTCCCTCGACAAAAAAATTAAAAAAAAAGGTACTTTTTGAGTACCAACCAAATAATGCCATGGTTTATGTGAACTTTTTGCTTTTGGGAGTTGTAGCCATACATGCGTTCATTAAAGAGATTTCGTTGCATATTTCTTCGCTTTAACTATTAGAACATTGCATTCTCTTAAATAAGGTTTGGTTCGTTTGAATCAAATGAAAATGAAACATAATGTAATAAAAGATTAAAGAATGAGATTAGATAACTATCACGTCATTTGCTATGCGGGTTTTGCACCATAACACGGTGATACTAGACTGTAGTGTTTAGAAGTTTTGCGCATGTGCAAACATACATCTCTATAAGCCCCTGCTGAAAGAACCTAGAGCAACGAAGCAAGCCATCGCCGAAGGAAAGAGAGAGATCGACACTAGGAAGAGCTGTCGAGTAATCCCTTCGCCCTCTGGGACACGTTGTTTAGTCTGGAATCAATCATATTCTTTTCTCAAATGTTTCTGTCTCTTGATCAGTATTGTAGACATTCATTTTTTGCCATGAGTAAAGTCATGAATGGTTGCCTATGATTTGAAGTGAAATAGGATGGTGAAGCCCTAAGTTGTTCAGTCCCCTTTTGTGTAGTTAGTTAGAGGTCATTATCGCATGTAGGTTTTTAGGTCGGATTGAGTCGGTTCTTTTTTGCATTTAGTTTTTAGAGAGTCTAGGAATGTCCCTGCCAAATTTCATGGCATTCTGAGCCAGGCTTGATAGGAAATAAGGTCTTTTGTGACTTGAAAGGCGGCGTTGTCCTTTGGATCACAAAAGCTCTGAATGACTGTCGATCTTGTCCCGAATGGTCTCGAGGCTTTGGCATGGATATTTAGAGTGTGTTTGGTAGCTAAGTTGATCAGTGGCGAGGTCCATTGAGCCTTTGGGCTCATGTTTGGCTCTTAATGCCCAAAAGGCCCTTTTAAGCTCAGATTAGGGTTTCAACCGAGGATGACCAGAATTCGATCTTTTTATCAAAACAAAGCTTTCAAAAACACTAAAACACTTTCTTAAATGTTTCCTAAAACTTGTTTCGAGAAGTGGAAACGATCTTGAGAGCAATTGATTAGCATATTTCAAAACCCTAATTGGGCTTGACAGACCCAAAATAGCTAATCGGTCGACTTTCTCCTAAAAATTTTGACTAAGGTTAATGTATTTTCACTTTAAACACTTCTCAAAACATGGAGAATCGAATCACGGTCGTTTTGGTTCTTGAATCGTCAAATTTGGACTTGAAACGAGCTCGGAAAGCCGAAATCAGCCGAAATCGGGTCGAGATGGGCCAAATTAGGCAAAATTGGGTTGAAGCTCGACTGACCAACCCCCTAGGGACGGCCAGCCGTCCATGGTGGACGGCCAACCGTCCTAGAGTGGACGGTCACTCGAGCTTAGTCTCCAATTCCGCCAATTTTTCAGCTTTTGAGTGTTTTAAGCCCTTGAGACTCTTCCAAACTCTATTTGGTTCAGCTTAGGGGAGTGTGCACGACCTTGGGGACTTTGGAAGACTCATTTAAAGCCCTTGGATCACTCCCTAGGGTTTTAATGAGAGTCATTGATCAAATTGAAGCCTCTCCTATATATACACCATTTATAAATCAGTTTGAAGGAGAATGAACTTTGGTGAGAGAGACTTTAGCACTTGAACCAGTCCCCTAGAACCCTAGCTACGAATTTGGAGGCCATTGAAGCTTGGAGAAGAAGACTAGGAGCAAGGAGGAAGAAAGCAAAAGGTTAGTTTGAATACACCATCATGCTTAGGATTGAGTTTTGCATAACATAATTAGGAATTAGTTTATTTAGAGTAGTTTGAATTTTTGCAGCATGTATGCTTTCGTTTCTTCTAGTTATATGCATGAGTTAGGTTAGGGATGAGTGTTTATATCATGCATGTATGTTTAGGATTAAATATCTTAATGTTTGCATATAGTTTAGCATGTTCTATTGCATATTAGATTGTTTTGAGTCTATTTGGCATGTTTAGAGTCATAGGTTTATGTTTGCGTATAAAAGTTGTGTTTTTCTCATTTTAGGAGCATGGTAAGTATTGTATGAATGATAGAAGCATGTTTTAGGCATTTTTGTTCGGTTGGTTTTTGCCTATAATGTACGCTAGGATGTTAAAGTTGTTGTTTTTAATATAAAGATGTGATATTTGTGTGTCATCACATGTCTTGGCTTATGACTCTACATGAGAATGCATGATTTCATATTTTGTGTTAAAAGTGTGTTTTCACATATGTTTTAAGCATGCTTTAAGATGGTTTAGGTATTTCTTCAGTCATATAGGGAGTCTTTGCATTTATATGTGTTTGATAGATTAAAAAACTTGATATTTTATGATTTAATATGGATAAGTATCTTTGTATGCATATTATGCTTATGTGGTTTAATGTTTAATGGTTCGGGGGAGCTTGCGAAGATACGATTCTTCCTTTGTGGTTTAATGATGGTATATGTTCATATTAAAGCATGAAAGCATGGTTTTTTAGTCAATTATCGCGTATTTGCATTTTAGAAAACATGCATTGTTATTAGGATTTTTTTTTTTTTTTTTTTTTTTTTTTTTTTTTTTTGCATATTTTGGCATTACATTAAGGTGTTTTTATGTATGTTCAAGTTGCTGTCCAGCAACTTAAACATCCTTTAATCACTTTAGTTTAATGTATTTTTAGGCATTTAAGTTAGAAATCAAATTTAGGATAACTTATAAATAATTAGGGTCACATTTGCATTCATGGTAGATTTTCTTGTTATTTGAATATAGAAATATGTTAGGATTCCCTTTGGTAGTTAGAAACAAGTAGGAAAGGTATCTAGGGACATAGGTGAGGTGTCCTACCTCCCTATAACTCTATTGAGATAAGGGATTATCCTCAAAAGTCAATTTTTGGTTTAATTAGAATTTTAGTCTAGAAGAGACTCTCTTGAAAGGTATTTGGATAAGAAAGAGTTGTATTTTGAAAAGAATTGTTTTTGAGAAAGAATTGTGCTTGAATAATAGGTCTCTTCAGATTAGAATTCTAAGTAGATTTTAAAGGATAATTGAAGGTAGTTCCCTATCTTAGGACGAGTCCTAAGTATTCGAACTACGACGGACTTTGATCTCTATCAGGACACTGGTAAAGTGCGTAGGCAGCCAATAGGGCACAAGTCCAATTTTAGGTTGACTGTGAGTCTCCTAAGGTCTTTAGGATTGTGTTTGCTTTTATTTATTATTATCTATTATTATTATTATTATTATTCATATTTTTTGTGGTTGATTAGATAATAGGACTATTGTGATAAGATTTTGATAAAGCCCAAAAGTAATTAGGAGACCATTAATTAGGGTGAGATAGGTGCCTACAGGATGCGTCCTGGAACCTTCTTATTTCAAAACCGAGCCCCCGAATCCCACTTTGGTTCGAATACTTGTTTTTCTTTAAGATATGGGGTCATTGTTTTATTGAAAATAAAACTCTTTTTTATGGTTTCCTTATTCCTTAAAAATAAGGTGGCGACTCCCAATTTTTATCAAACTCATTTCCTTTTTCAAAACCCAATCTAAGTGGATTCCCACAATAGAGAAGGACGATCAGGATTTGATGATCTTGAGTGGATGATAGAGAAGGATAAATATGTAGATAAAAGAGAAGGATAATGAATTATCTACAATCCATGATGACAGTGAATCTAATTCTAAAACAAAGTGAGCTGACGAGGTTTCTTGGCGGGTTCACAAGTATTATCAAACTTGAACCGGATCGGCCGGTTCAACCAGGAACCGAGAACCAGGTGCTTAGCCGATTTGATTAAACCCCCAAAACCCAATCAACCTGAAAACCGACCTACTTTGTGAAACCCGTTTGACCAAGTGGTTCAACCGGCGGTTTTACAGTTTTATTGGACTTATTGGTGAACCGGTTGGTTTTTTGATTAAAAAAAAAAGTCAAAATGACACAAATGCCCTTAGATTTTTTTGACTTACTATTAAGCCTAGAAGGCTAAACCAGTAAATAGGTATATAAATGCTAAAATCCTAAGAGTATCCATAGCAATGTAGTAAAAAAAAATTTAGCCAAATCTAAATTTTGGCTACAAAAAGTAGTTTTTTGCTATTTGGCTTTGAGCTAAATTTTGTTTGCCACAGTAGTGTAGCTAAATTTTTTTTGCTAAACCCTTTTATTCCACTTTTACCTTTATTATTCTTTATCAATTACATCATATACCCTTCATTCATCTACATGACTCAAACCACTATTATTTTTAATTTATCAAATTAATAATTTTTAAATTAATATTAAATTGTTTATAAAGTTTTTTTTTTTTTTTTTTAATATTAATAAAAGAAAAACATATATATCAAATTAGAATTGATCTCTTGGGGTACAGTTTTTGCGTTACAATTTTACAGTACATCCTTACTAGGATAGATGGGACAAGTATTTTGAAAATCGATCGTTGGATTATATAATCCTGTTACGTTTGTCTTGCCTGCCAAAAATCACAATAATCCAACGGTTGGTTTCTGACAGTTGCCTTTGAAAAAAACTGAGACTCTAATGAACACAAATTTGTCAGATTTGTTTACAGTCAGTTTTCTCGGAAACCAACAGTTGGATCATTGTGATTTTTGGCAGACACGACAAACGTAACAAGATTATCTAATCCAACGGTCGATTTTTCAAAATACCTGTCCCAGCTATCCCATTGAGGATATACTACACAAATGTACCGCAAAAAGTGTGCCCTAAGAGAGATCATTTCTCTATATCAAATATTTTAAAAATCACATTGAAGTAGCCCATTTGAAGTAATTACATTGTTTCAGGATTAGATGCAGGCACTGTTATTAAACTCGGACCGAACTGACCAGTTCATTGAACCGTGTATTGGATCTCTCACCAGGTGGTTAAACCCCCTAAAACCCATATATCTAATAAAATTCGGAATATTTGATGAAAACCGTTCATACCGATGGTTGAACCGGTGGGTTTCCGATTTTGTGAATGAACCGGACGGTTTTTTCTCAAAAATAAAAACCAAAATGTCTAAAATAATCCCATTCTCTTTAAAATCTCTTAAAGCCTTGAGGGCTGAAAGAGTAAAATACTCTTAAAAAACCCACCCCAAATAGCAATAAACCCAAGGCAGATTCATTTCAATTTTCACATCTCACTCCTCACAGCCTCTAAACCCTCACGACGGCCCCTCTCCCCACCGGTCCCCACGGCGGCACACCCCACCGCGGTGCAGCCTCACAACCCTCACGGTCCTCACCCCACTGCGGCATAGCCTCACGGAGTCACGGCCCTCTCACGGTCTCACACCACCAGCGGCACAGCCTTCAAGTCTTCAACCTCACGGTCTGTACGGTAAGCCTCAAACTATTTTTGGGTTTTTTTTGTTTATTTATTTATTTATTTTTAATCTTATATATGTTTGTTTGATGATTGTTCCTTGAATTTTGTGAGAAAGTTGTTTGGACTGTTGAATGATGATTTTTTTTTTCATTCTGTCCTGTTTGGTTGCTGAGAAAATTTGGTGAGAAAATTTCTGTGATGTGATTCCAACGGTCATATATGGAGGGCAAAAGGGGTTTTTGCCACAAATTTGCAGAATCAGTTGGTTTTTGCTGATGAACAGTGAGCAGCAAAAAGAGGCCATTTTTTGCTCGCCACTGTCCATAGAGCAAATTTTTTTTTTTTCTTTAACTAGACTGCTGCAGTCGATTTTTAGCAAAAAGAATGTGGTTTTTTGCTTTAGCTGTTGGGATAGCTACACTACTGTGGATGCTCTAAAATTACCCATTCAAAAATTCTCCATTTCCCCGGATTCCATTCCCATTTTCCCATTCCCTATTCCCCTAATCCCCTTTGGGCGATTCCATCCCCTTTGTGAGCAACTGATCACTGCCCTCCGGCCTCTCACCGTCTCACCCCACCCCGGCTGCAGCCGCTCTGCACAGCACATCCTCTCACCGTCTCACGGTCTCACCCCACCCCGGCGCTGAGCATCAAGGTCCTCACTCAGCCCTCACCGGTAACTATATAATCACTGGAGAGCAATTTTTTCTTTTTACTTTTTAGTTTTAAGAGGTTGTAGACTTGTAGACCAGGGGTCGTATTGGATTTTCAATTTTGTACATTATTCATCACCTCCATGGGCTATGATCCTAACTCTTGCTGATACGTCTGGTGTTTACCAGTTACCACTTTAAGATCCTAACTCTTGCTTTGCACTAGTTTCCATTGAACCAAAAATTTAAGGGAAAAAAAAAAAGCAAAAAAGGATGCAGGTTAAAGATACCCCATCAATCTTAGCTTTTTGCAACGGATGAAGGGATAATGTTACTCAATCTTTTGACATTATTTAGTAAGTTTAATTTTCTTTTTGCAAATACACACTAATATATATTATATATACACTAATATCACCTCCATGGGCTATGACTTGCCTTTTTGAGGTGCAGACTTTGTCCTGCATTAATTGGATTCTAATTTACATACTGACTTTGTCCTGCATTGTTGAGATATTGACATATTGTGTGATTATAATTTATAAAGAATAGAGATACTTCTTTAAAAAAATTTAGAACTTTTATAGGATTTGTTTCAATTTTTTTTAAGGTTTTTAATAAATAATAAATAATTATTAATTATTAATTTATATATTTATGACGTCAAGGTGACATCACGGTTCAACCCAGTTGAACCGGTTGAACCTTAACCCGGTCACTTTTCCGGTTCAATGAACGGTCTTGGTTTTAAAACATTGCCCTTGATTCGTTCAACTTTGTCTGGATGCTTAGAAAACGCTAGAAAAGAAACCTTATGAATTCTACGATAGAATCATTCAGGATACTATCTCTCTCCTTTGCTTTTTCTTCGTTTAGCTGTCTATTGGGTTTTTGTGTCTTTAACCTTTGATTGATTTGGTTGTTTTGCGAATTGCGATCTATGTTTTCTTTTTCCATTTTCCCCACTCTGTTTGGTGTCGGAGAAAAAGGTTGGAAAAGAGAAGAAATTGAGGCTTTTGAATCTTAAAATTTTCAGTTGTTGGGACCCGACAAACCAATGAGCTATACTCATTTCTGTCTAATATAGCTATTTGGCTTTGTTGATTTCAGTGTGGTGATTGGTTTCGATCAATGTTTTTCCTTCCCCATTTACCTTTGGGGAAAGGGGGTGGCTTGCTGTTATTTATTTCTGGATTTGTTGATTTCTGATTTTTTTATATCAGAAAGTGTGGGAACTAAGTTGGGTTTCATTAGGCTCTGATGGGTTTTTCGTAGCATTTTGTTAGTTTTTGATATCATTTTTTGTAAGTAAACAGTTTTCCTTTCTCAAAGGGAAGCTGGGAGCTGCATTTTTATTTGATTTTTTCTTTTTCACAACATGGTTTGTGATTATGAGAAACGGTTTTCAGGACTTTGAGTGTTACAAGATTTAAATGATTTCGGGTGCAGAGGAATGAGCTTTTCAATTACTTCATTCTCTGATAATTCGCTGTGTGTCAACATACACTTGAACTTAGCTCAAGATGAAAACCAGTTTATCTTCAATGGCTTTCGTGGAACCCATCTGCTTATTGATGGAATCGCAGAAATCCACTCCAATGTTCTGTTGCAACTAACCAACACTTCAAAGCTGGTAACTGGTCATGCTTTCTAACCCATTTCCTCTAAAATTCAATACATCTTCGTCCATGTTACTTTGACGTACTTCCTTTTCCACCAATTTCATATTTGCCTTGGTTACGGAGCTGCCTAGTGTCAATGGTCATGGCATGACCTTCATCATCTTACCATATATATGTGCTTCTCCACAGCTGTGGCAAGCCAATATTTGGGTCACTTAAATTCTTGAAACAATGGTCTTTCTTCTAACCGCATATTTGCTGTCAAGTTTGATAGTCTTCTAAGCCCAGAATTCTTTGGGAGCTATCATGTGATAAATTACCTTTGTCCCCTACAAGTTTCTTCGGAAGGGAAAGAAAAGGCATATTTAACATATAAGTATAAATGACCAATTAAGAGAAACTTAAAAGCAGAGGAAAGTTTAAAACTGTTGCACCTGTCCAAAAAAACCAAGTAGTATAAGGTGGTATTTTCTCAATATATGGAAGCTTGGTACTTGTTGAAGATAGAACTTCAAGAACTAACCATTTTTTTTTCACCAAATGAAACTGGGTTAACAGTAAAACTAATAAAAATAAAATTCCTAATTAGATACACCTCATTCAAGAACATGAGTTTTGACTTAGTGGTTCATGTCTCTCCCTTTATTGAATGAGGTTATGGGATTTATTCCTCATGGATGAGAATTGGTCCACTAACAACTAATCACTTGCTGGCTTTGGTGACTTTGGTGTTTCTGTTGACTCTCCTTTATTGAATGAGGTTCTGGGATTTCTCTTCATTTTTTTCTTGCTGAATTTGGTGTTTCTGCTGTCTCTCCGACTCCTCTTTATTGTGACATTCATAGTGCTAGTTAGATGGCTCACAACTCTATCTTTCATGAGCGTATCAAACATATTGAGATTAACTGCGACTTTGTTCGTCAACATCTTTAGGCTAGGACCATTAAGCTTCCCTTCATCTCGTCCTCACTTCAAGTTGCAGATTTTTTCACCAAGGTCACACTATAGCTTGGTGACCCTTCACCCTTTCACCTTTACAGTTCAATGAACGATTAGGTTTCTAAAGCATTGGTCTAGAGTACTTCCTCCTCCCATAGTTTTAAACAAACATCCTTGAAGGTTTATCTCCTAATCTCCATCCTCCCTCTCTCTCACTCTCTATCTTATTCTAAAATCAAACATCTCTTACACCAAATATGGTAGATTTGATTTCTCTCACACTAGATCTAGTATTGAAATAAAGAGTCTTCTATCACTAAAAGCTTTTTGCTACTATAGTATATTGTCGCTGTCATGGTTCAAAGTCTGGGTCACGAACGTCATTGCGTCTCGAGCAAGGCACAACTTTAGGCATGAAATAATGTTAAAATCATTAAAAAAAAAAAAGGAGGAAAAATAAGGGAAAGGTATTGAAACCATCAAATAACATAAATAAATGACTTAGGATAAATAGATAAAAAAATAAAATGAAAAATAGGTATTAGCTCTATTATACCATTAAAATACATAATATTTAAATGTTAGACATACAAAGTAAATGAATCATATGGGTACATATAATACTTTCTTCATTTTGTAGTATGATTTTATTTCTATAATTTTTTTTTTTTTAATTTATGAATAAAGGGCATTATTACCAATTTAGTTGAATAAATGTAACCAAAGAGTTACAATAATTTGTACAAAAAAATTGTTAAATTATAATTGTTTTAAAGGGGTGTAACTGTTAATAAAAGATATAAAATTATTTTTAATACAATAAGTAATCATGTCGGGAAGTTTTTATAAATAAAATAAGTAAATAGATAAGAGGTATGCTTTCTAAAGAATAATTATAAAAAACAGGGGCTAATTGGTAGATTTTCTTATGTTCTAAGTGATAAGTCATAAGTCTGATCAGCTGGAACCAGCCCAGAGAGAGAGAGAGAGAGAGGGATGGCAGCAGCAGGAGCGCCCTAGTCCTCTGGGCTGTTGATGAAAAAAGAAAGAAGAAGAAGAACCTGTGGTCATGTGGTCTATTGCTGCCATAGCAACTATTGCTGCTTCTTC
>JAESVK010000594.1:26664-43442 GCA_017140935.1 Hamamelis virginiana | reverse complement strand
CCCCCCCCCCCCCCCCCCCCAGCGCTGCTGCTGCTACTGCTCTTCTTCTTTCCTTTTTGGATTACTTTTTGGCATTGCATTATTTATTTATTTATTTTCGATTGATGTAGTTTAACCTGATCTCTTTTTCAAGTTGATGAATGGTTCGATTTTTGCTTTTTTATAGCGGGTTCATTGAATAAAACATCGGTAAAATCAAATGTTAAAAAACTTTTTTTTTTTTTTTTTTTCCTGAGTTTTGTTCATTGTTGTGTTTTTCAATAATTCACCACTATAATGCTGGCCTGTTGTGTAATTCACTGAAGCAGTTTCGGTGGTTGGATTTTCCAGGTTAAACAGGATCATCGTATTTTAGAATGGCTTTCTCCAGAGGTGCAAAATGTCTTATTGGGATATATAACAGGCTGAGTAGTCCTACTCCCCCCTCATATTCTACTTGGGCATGCAGGCATAATTCTATTGCTCGAGTTAGAAATATGAGAAGCTCATTTCCTTTTGACCGTGCCGATTCACAACCTGCTTTTGGAATGTTTTTGAGAGGATTCAGTGTAGAAGTTGCCACTTCTGAACAGATGAATCTTATAAAACAGCTGAGGGAAAGAACAAGTGCTCCTATAAAAGATGTCAAATCTGTGCTTATTGATTGCAATTGGGACATTGGTATATACTCTTTTTTTTTTGCTTTATTTATTTATCTATTTATTTGTCATTTTCAGTTAATATCGGAATTCATCTTTAACAGTACAGTAGCTATATGCAGAGGCTGCACATATGGACTTGAGGAAAAGAGGGAAGGTTCTGGCATCAAAAAAGTCATCTCGAACTGCTGCTGAGGGTTTGCTTGCCCTGGCCCAGAATGAAAGCAAGGCAGCTGTTATTGAACTTAATTGTGAGACTGATTTTGTTGCCAGGAATGATATTTTTCAACACTTGGTTAGTGAGTCACCATTATCCTTGCATTTGCCAGATTCATTTTTGATCGCTTAGAATGAAGTTGGGAACATTTCCTACCACCCTTTTTGCCCCTGTTTAAACGTAGACGAAGAAGCCAGAGGAAATTGGTTATTTACTTCACTTACATACGATAAATACATTTGGTGTGTTCAAGCACACATATATCTTTTAGCTTAAGATTCTGACATAATTTAATTATGTTTAGAAGATGCTTGTAGTTGGTTCAATCTCCGCTTAATATAGAGTTTCTTCTTTATCTTCTATTATATCCTTTTGTTTTATTTATATGTATACATTTTAAATTCTCATGCTCATGCAGCATCAGTTATTATCATTGTAGGCCTTATCTTTGGCAAAGCGAGCTTTGCTGGATGAAAGTTCTTCTCAGCAGGTTTCCGCACTCCTTCCTGTTGAACCTGAGTATTTGGAGGTGAGAAGTCTGACTGTTTTTTTTTTTTTATGTTTTTTATTTTTATCCTTTATAATGCTAATTATGTTAGTTTATTGAATCAAGACATGATTTATTAGTTTGATCTTCTTTCTTAAAAATCATTATAGTCCACATTTGTGATGATGGTTTTAGAATTTTTACCAGGTTTATATAATTTTTAGCACTTGGTATTATCTATGTATTTATGGAACTAGTGAAAAGGGGAAGAATTTAATAACTTGGCCTAAAGAAAATGTTGTGAACCTCTTCTAAATCTATTGTAATTAGTTATCCTTTTACTCTACCTCTAAGGAATTATATTTGATTGAGAACCTTGGAAAGCTGCTTTTGAGTCATTTAGTTCCTATCAGGACTTGAAGATAAGTCTTGATCATCCAAAAATAAGTGGAGAAACAACGGTACAAAATGCAATTACAGAAGTTGCTGCAATGATGGGGGAGAATGTAAGACTTAGAAGGGCTTTTGCGATGTCTACACCTTCACATGGCATTCTTTCTACCTACCTCCATACGAGCCCCCAACCAGGTACAATGATATCGAATTGTTTTACTTCCCATTTAGGACGATAATGTTACTTATATACGTGTGTGAACACACACACAGACAGACACACACACACACACACACAGATATAAATTGATTTTCTGTTATCTCTTGAGATACTATATTGGTGCTAGAAGCCTAGAATTTTACAGGACTGAAAGGATTTGAGCCAGTAAAGGATCTAATCTGGCCTTCATTGTCAACTGTTTGATCTGGTTGCAGGTTTGGGTCGTATTGCTGGAATTCTTTCTCTTGAAGTAGAGGATGGGAATTCTTCATTGGATGCTCTCCAGCGTGTTGGATCAGAACTGGCGATGCACATAGTGGCAGCAAAGCCATTATTTTTAACTAGGGAACTTGTTTCTTCTGATGCTATGGAGTGTGAACGTGAAATTCTCAAGTCTCAGGTACTTTTTTATATTACTTTTGCATTATTAGTTGGCGTAGTGTTAAAATGGGATAAATTGTCAATTCAAGTTTGAAATTAACATGACTGAAATATGGACTTCATTTGATGATATATGCACAAAAGGGATTTGATTTTGTCAGTTTATGAGGTTAACAGAAGTATGAGAAGGAAAGATTTGAATCAGTGACACAGGGAACTAGCATCCTGCCTAGGAATGATTTGAATTGGTGACACAAGGAACTAGCATCCTGCCTAGGTTGATGTCTGGTTTGGATCTCTAACTAAGTAAAAAGTCACCTTGAAGAATTCCAACTAACATCTTCTGTGACTGAAGAGGAATGAATGTTGCAGTTTCATGTTGCAGTCAATAGTCATATGACTGCTGATATCTGTAGAGTGCACATTTTTTTTTTTTTTTTGGGAGCGGGGTGGGGTGTTTGGTGTTTACAAACCAGATCAGAATAACAATTGAAGGAAAACAAAAGCTTACACTATATTACCCCAAGTTAGGTTAATCCAGTTCCAACAGCCTAGTTTAGCTAACCTTCTGATGTAGGACATTTAAAGGAAGAAATCAAAGGTTGAGGGTGGTAGGCTTTGTAGAGGGGTTGAGGTAGGAATAGGGTACTGTTTAGGGTAAGGCAGTGGTTGGAAACACAAAGAACACTCGCTGGAAATTCTGGACAGCAAGGGTTTATGGCTGTAGAATCAATTATTTTAGGGCTTTGAGTGCTAGGGATAAGGTTTAAAGGTCGGTGAAGGGTTGTGGTTATAGAAAGGTAGGGTTTTGAGGGTTAAAGGACTTGAAATAAAGGATTATGGGAGAATGTAAAAAAATACGGCAGCACAGCAGTGGAGAAATAGAAGGAGAATAAGAGAAAAGAAGAAGATAATCTAGTACTCACTCTTAGAACTGTTAGGCCTCACACCCAAGGTCCCTTAGGCATCACACCTAGGGTTAGGATTGCATCACACAACCCTCAAGAGCTCCAATTGCTGCTGGAAAATCCTGTAATTCTTATTCATTATTCAGAAGAGCGGCTTACAAGCATATATATAGAGCTAGGACTCCAATAAGAAACTAGCAACTAACAGAAAAATAGTAACTAGGACTCGAGTAAGAAAATAGCAACTGGAAAAATAGCAACTAGGACTTTAATATGAAAATAGCAACTAACTACTAATTAGAAAATAGTATTTAGGGCCAGCAGCCATGTTAAGTCCACAAAATAAAGGCCATAGAAAGCCCAACAAGACAAAACCCACTTATGCAAGTTCCCAAGTGGGCCCTATGTCATCTAACATATACCAAATTAAAGCTTGGGCCTTGGAACCCTCCTTTCCACGCCTTTTATATACTTTTGAAGGGTACTGTCATTGATCTCCATCAACTCTCTCTCGCTTGAGAAAACTTGACCCCGACGAGTTAAAAGCATGGAATCTCTCATAAAGGTCATGGTCTGGGTGTTAGAACTCATTATCAGTGATTCACATACAATCTGAAAGTGGAAGCCTTTTCCATTTGATAAGATACTTTTGAAAGCGACACCTCCTCTAGTTGAGAGTAGTTGATGATCAACAATTTCTTCGATTTCCTCCTTTAAATGTGATGCCTATGGTAGACAAGCAATGGGTTCATCTTGAGATGTATTATCAACATGGCCAGAATATAGAGTGAGATCTTAGATGTTGAAGACATTACTTATACCCATGTCCTTTGGTAAGTCAAGAACATAAGCATTGGAGCCGATTTTCTTAAGTTTTTTGTAAGGACCAACACTCTTTGAATGAAGTTTCTTGTAGACACCTCTGGGATATTGTTTGGGCCTTATTGGCACCATAACCATGTCTCCTTCATTAAATTCAGTGAACTTCCTCCTCAAATCAACATGTGATTTACTCTCATTGCTTATTGCAATCTTCATCCGAACATCACCATGTATATCGTAATATGCTTGCTAAAAGCATTAACTTCAACACTAGGACGTGCCACAATAGGTAAAGGAATCAAATCAATTGGTTTCCTGGGAATTAAACCTGTCACCATTTCAAATGGATTCCAACCTGTGGTCCTATTCACCGAGATATTATATGCAAATTCAGCCACTGGAAGAATCTAATCCCAACTAGTAACATGATCACTAACAATACAATGAAGTAAATCACCTAAACTTCGATTAACAACTTTTGTTTGACCATCAGTTTGTGGATGAAAAGAAAAGGAAAACTTTAGCTTTGTTTTCAACAAGTTCCGTAAGGTGTGCCAAAAGTAACTCAAAAACTTCACATCACAGTTAGAAACAATGGCTTTGGGCAACCCATGAAGTTGAACAACTTCTTTAAAGAAGAGTTTAGCAATGTGGACAGTATCCGAAGTCTTTGAAAAAGGAATAAAGTGTGCCATTTTTGAAAAACGATCCACCACAACCAAATTAGAGTCATAACCTTGAAGGGTTCTTGGCAACCCAACGGCAAAATCCATGCTTAATTCTTGCCATGGTTCATGAGGTCCCTTCGATAATTGACAAGTTCGACATTGGGAAATAACCTTGGCCACATCTAGCTTCAAGCTTGGCTAAAAGCGATCTTCAAACATCGCAATGGTCCAGTCTCTTTTAAAATGCCTTGCTGCACCACCACCATGCAATTTCCATATGACTTGCTCATGAAGAGAGGTGTTGGGTAAGCAAAGTTAAGTTCCCTTAAAGACATAACCATCATGTAAGGAAAAATCAGAATGTTTTGCCTTGCTGTCCAGCCATCAAATCAGCATGTATAACTCTAAAATCCTTGAAAGGTGGATAGTCTTTATTAAGCAAATCAAAGTCTGCAACTTGGATAGCCATAGAAGGAAGGATATAAACTACCTGGCTAAGTGCATCATCGGCTGCCTTATTCCCAACAGCAGCCTCATGTTTGATAACAAATGAATACTCCTGTAAGAAAGAAACCCACTTCCCGTGTCAGTGGCTTAGCTTCTTTTGAGAATTAATATATTTGAGTGCTTCATGGTTTGAATACAACACAAACTCCTGAAAAGAAGATAATGATGCCAATAGCGAAAGGCTTGAACCACGACATGGAATTCTTTGTCATAAGTGGAATACTTTTGCTTGGCTTCATTGAGCTTCTCACTGAAATACGCAACTGGGTGCCCCTTTTCACTAAGCACTCCTCCAATTCCCACATGCGATGCATCGTAGGCCACTTCAAACACCTTTGGAAAGTCCGGAAGGCATAAAATATGAGCTTTTGTCATTCTTTTCTTTACTTCCTCAGAAGCTTTTGATGCAGCCTTAATCCAAACAAATTGACCCTTTCTCATGCATTGAGTAATATGTGCCATTATAATGCTGAAATTTCTGATAAAGCATCAATAAAATGTTGCTAGCCCATGAAAAAACTCCGTACCTCATGCAATGTACTGGCCACTCTATTGTAGCTTTCACTTTGTTTGGATCAATCTCGATTCCTTTAGATGAAACCATAAAACCCAAAAACCATGGTTCAAAGTCGCGGTTGCGGACGTCGTTGCGTCGCGGTCGCTGACGACTCGTCGCGTCTCGGGCGAGATGCAACTTTAGGCATGAAATAATGTTAAAAAAAATTTAAAAAAATCATAGAAAATTCAGAAAAAATCAGGCAATCAAATTAGAACCATCAAACAAGCAAAATGAATGGCTTAGAGTGCATGATATGACTTAAAACATAAAAAAAGGCGCTAGCGCACTGAATTGCAGCATTAAAATACATATATTATTAGCTTTTGCTTGATTTATTATTTAGAACATCAAATGTCCATTCAAGTTCAACTTTTTCTAGTATTTCATTGGCAAAAAGAAAAGGTAAACACATACGAGTTCTTTTTCAACGATACGTAGAGTGGCGATGATGTTGAAATCCTTCACCTTCTCCTTCATATTGTAGTGGTAAATACTGAGGTCCAAAGAAGAATGAGAAAGAGAAGCCTTCGCCTGTATCCTGTGAAGAGTGGTCACTAGAATTCTGTGGATAGACTTGTTGGTTGGGTGGATAACTAATCTGTGTGCCACTGCTACTGGAGCCATAACCACCATAAAAAATACCTATAGACCCACTTGAGGCTCGGTTGAGATATCCATAACCACCACCACTACTACTGCCATAAAATCCACTACCATGGTGATGATGTCTATCCCGATCATAGTAACCACAAGTACTAGTGCGGGTAGATAGTGGTTCTCCATAACTTATTTGCGTCACGGGATCTCTAGGATTTCTAGGAGGTGGTGGATTCGGGCGATCCCTACGAACTCTACCAGAAGTAGCACTGCTACGAGATCTCCGCAATGGGGGCTGTGGCTGTGATGAGGATGGTTGCCCATATCCTAAATGCATTCTGCCCATTTGAACATCAAGCGTAGGCCCCGTGGTACCTAGTTGACCACCCTGCCCTTGTCGTCTCCGCATGATTTCCTCGTATGCATGATCAGGTGTACTACTGTCCTCACTTGGAAAACCTACCAACTGATCCCAATACCTCCTCCGTGCATCAATAGGGTTCGTCTCCGGCATTCTTGTTGACTCTGGTCGAAATCCATGATCTGTATCTTGTGTGGTATAGAACCTGTCACGCCCCTTTTGCCATGTCTGGGTTTCAACTTGGGTCGAAACCGGGTTACTACCACCACCACGACCATCATCCTCGTCACCATCATCACCACCACCATCATCTCCACCACCACTAAATCCCCCACCACTAAATCCCCCACCTCCACCTCCACCTCCACCTCTGCTATCACTGGATTCACTGCCACTATCAGAATTTTCATCTTCTGAGTTTCCCTGATAAACCCCTTTCCACGACTTGCTTGTGAATCCCTACCATCTCGTGCTCGCCCGCTAGTGCGAGGTTCAACACTACCACTTCGCCCTTGCCCTCGTGAATGACTACTACCTCCAATTTCATTTTCATGGTCATCATCCCCACTCAATTCGTGGATGCCCTCCTGTAACCATTCATCAGTAGGACTGAGCAAAGGTTCTTCAGACTCCCGAATCCATGAATCTAATATGTCTTCATCCGTAAAGATATGGTTCAGGTCAATTGGATTGTAGTAGTCATCATCCTCTTTCCTTGTCAAGAGGTTCCTCACTCGAAGACGCAAATTGTAGTGTACATACACGAGTTGCTCCAATTTTTTCATAGCTAGGCGGTTTCGAATTTTTGTATGGATTAAGGCGAATGTGCTCCAATTTCTTTCACACCCTGATGAGGAACATGTTTGGCTAAGCACTTTAATTGCAATTTTCCTCAGGTTTGGAGCAGATTCCCCATAATTATACCACCATTTAGCTACAAACACAAATTTAGCAAAATATGTTAGTTTGAGAATTTTAAAAACTCTATACCTTCACAATAAAAAGTGTAACTCTAAAAAGCTCCATGAGACCTGTATTGCCATCTTTGCCTTATCCATGCAATCATAGATAACACTCAACGTCGGCTTTTTATCCTGGTTGACGACTTTGAGTACCTTTATAAGTGGCTCCATCATAGCATGGACACCCTCAGCTCGTTGCCAGAACTGCTTAGTAAGAATGAGGTTAGATACCTGTGTTCTCAACCCCCTTTTCTCACGGTTGCGTGAGTATGAAAGCTCTTGCAACTCATGGGATGAAAACATCCTCTTTAAGGCAGCTTGGTGTCTCAGTAAGCTCTCAATGGCTATGTTCTCAGTGGCAAAACGTGTTATCCCCGGCCTAAGGATCTCTCTTTTATCTGTGAATGTCCTCGTTAGGTTAACGAGGGCATCACTGTTATATATATAGCTTGTGATTCTACGGGCATCAGTGATAATAGCTTTGACATTCTTTATTTCCCCAATGTCCTCCAACATCAATCAATGCAGTGAGCAGCGCTAGGAGACCAGAACAAGTGCTTCTCTTCTCCATCAATTTAAGGCCCGCAGCCTTATATGAAGCCTCATTGTCTGTGATAATCTGAACTATATACTGCTCACCTACCTTCTCCACGACTTTATCCATAAGCCTGTAGAGATAGTCGGCTGTTCTTGATCCTGCGTTGGTGTTATCCACTGATTTGTGGAAGACCATTTCACGGTCACAGTAAATCATAAAATTGGTGATGGGGTGTTTGTTTTGCGATGACCATCCATCACACATAATTGTACACCCATATTCAGGCCACTTTCTCTTCATACTCTCAAGATATTTTGTCAACTCTTCGACCTCTTCATTTAGAAAAATTCCACCAATTTGATATCCTGTTGGGCCAACCACTCCCGGCCCACACTCAGCAATGGTATTTATCATGACCTGATAATAAGGGCCACTGTCTGCTGCATTAAAAGGAATGTCATTGTAGTAAAAGAATTTGGATATTGCCTTTCCCATTTTCTTTGCCTTATCCTTAAAAAATGAAGTCTTTAATTTTTTTTTTTTGTTTTGCATCAGGTGGCCTATACATAAAGGGATCAATCCCTCTTAATTCAGGACCTGAAACCCTATGTGGATCCCGCACGCTGAAACTACGAGGAGGTGGAGCAGAAGGACCACCAGCAGAAGGACCACCTCGAGAAGGACCTGCACCAAACTGTGTAGGTCTAAAAGGACGACCTGCCATATCAGATGTTGAATGCTTGCGGGCATCTGCCTCATGAAATGCAGTCCTTCGGCTTTCTTCCATAGCGTATCTCAACTGTGCCTGCTCATGTCTAGACATTTCATCACCCTGGTAGTCACTACCATCAAATTCATCGTAATTATCAATATAATGCCGAGGATGACGCTCAAACTCAGCCTCATCTCTTAGGCTGTTCAGAAGTTGTTCTTTTTTCATTTTCTGAGACTCCCTCATCTGTGTGGCTTCAGAAAGAGCTTGATTCACCATCTGTGCAATCTCTCTGGGGCACTTCTGGCACACTGCCACATCACCTCGTACACCAGCAAGGTGTTGTTTCAAACGTGTGATCCCTCCACTGATCACTTTATGACAATAATTGCATTGAATTTTATTTTTATCTGCAGTGACAACTGTACTATGTTCCCAACCAATATCTGGTAGCTTATTCGACATCCTAAAAAAAAAATAAACAATTCATAATTTGGTATATAATAAAAAAAAAATCATAATTGTAGAACAAGTGTTTTTTTATTTTTTTACAAATAATTTGGTATATAAAAGAATTTAATTTTATCAAATTAGTATAATTACGTGACCCTATATATTTTTGGAAAATACAAAGTGTAGATACTTTATTTGTGGCTTACAAAATTGTTTAGATAATATTTTTTCCTACAAATTAGAATAAAACATAATTTTGTACAAAAAAATTATTTAATTAGTTACAAATTTCGTAATTTGTTTCTTTTTTAATAAAAAATTACTTAGTGTACATATAATTTTTTTTTTTTAAAAAGCAAAAAAATTTAATTAATATGCTTATAAGTAATAAAAAAGTACCTAGTGTACATAGAATTTTTGAATAAAAAATTAAATAAATCTTTGGCCTATATAACTTATAATTTATAAGTATGTAGCCCAAAAAAATATATATCACGAGATTCAATTTTATATTGTAAGATCCCTAAGATTTTCAAAATTTATATGCTAATTTGTGTAAAGGGTCTTGTTCCCCTTACCATTTTTTTACTATTATTTCTATCATCCGTTTTTAAAACACCAGTGTAAATTTAATATTTTCAGAAACCAACCGTTGGATTAGATACTTTCTTTATGTATATCATGTATGCAAAAAATCACAGTGATCCAACGGTTGGTTTCTGAATTATGTCACTGTGAAAAATTATTATAATTAGAAACATTGCAACTTTTTACAGTGAGATATTTTAAAATCTGACCGTTGGATCAATGTGATTTTTGGCATGTATGACTTATATAAGAAGAGTATCTAATCCAACGGTCGATTTCTCAAAATATTCAACCGACATTGGTGATTTGAAAATGGATGGTAAAAATAATGATAAAAACAATGGTAAAGGAAAATTAAACAACAATATAATAATTTATTTAGTTCAAAAATAAAATTATAAATTATAAAATTAATTTTTATGGCAAGTTATTTAATATATAAAAGCATGTATGACCTTATTTAAAATATAAAAGCAAGTTATTTAAAATATAAAAATAGGTCTGACCTTATTTAAAATATAAAAGCAAGTTATATTTTAATATAAAAGCAAGTTATAAACAGGTCTGAGTGTCTGGCTTATTTAATATACAATAAAAGCACATTTTTATAATATAAATAAAACCAAGATATTTACAAATCATAACATAAAGCCCTCACCTTATTACTTTGCGAACTGGAACTTTCGAGAAGTGACTGGGACTTTCGAGAGAAGTAGTTGCAGCGGCAACAGAGAGCAGCGGAAGCCTCGCCGGAAGTCCTCCAACATGCCGGCAACAGCCACGAAGTCCTCTAAGCAGCCACGAAGACCTCTAAGGCTCCAACAGTCCAACCAGTCCAAGCTACGAAGGTCGTCGGCAGTCCAGAAACAAAAAATGGGTTTTTTTGAGTTGCCGTCGGTACTCACGGGGTTCTCAGAAGAAGATGAAGAGGAAGAGGATGTGAGGAACTCGTCTCTCGGTACCCATTAATTTATGCAAAAAGCTTGCAGTCCAACCCGTGACATCTTTTGCTAAAGCCTGCGCAGGTCAGCTCTCCACCACTCCATGGAATCTCTTCTTTTGCAGTTTGCAGCTTTCTTTCATTTCAAAGCCTAGGTTTTTTGTTCTATTGGTGTAGACTCGTGCATCTCGTCCGATTTCTCGTCCGAGACGAGATGCCAAGATCTCGGCATCTCGTCTCGTCTCGGACGAGAAATCGGACAAGATGCACGAGTTTAGCTAGTCTCGCCGTGAAATTCAACTCGGGACGAAATCTCGTCCAGGTGTGCTCCGATACCTGGATGACTCGTCCGAGATGACTCGGACTCGGCCGATACTTCGAACCCTGCCAAAAACACAACACTTGGACTCACGAAGGAACACTTTTAAAGTTTATATAGAGCTTCTCTTGGCAGAGAACACTCATAACTTGTTATAGATGGAAGATGTGCTCCTCTTTAATCTTACTATATTAATATATCATCAAAATAAACAACAAGGCCAAGCGCACTCATCGCAGATGACATCACACTCACCTTTAAAGTGAGTGGGTTTAGTCCATCTCAAGTTTGAGACTTGGGGAGGGTTTCTTGGGGGCTGGGTTCCTATGGGTTCTCAAGGGATATCATATTGTACAAAAAAAAAAAAAACAAAATAAATAAACAAGAAGAAGTCGACCAATAAAGGGCTGCAATACCTGATTCATGAAGCGCATGAATGTGCTAGGGGCATTGGAAAGGCCAAATTGCATTACTAACCACTCATAGAGACCTTCTTTTGTCTTGAAAGCTGTTTTCCACTCATCTTCGGGCCTCATGTGCATTTGACGGTAGCCACTTTTCAAATCTATCTTAAAAAATAGACAAGAACCTGCTAGCATGTCTAGCATATCATCGAGTTGGGGAGTGGGAAATCGATATTTGATTGTAATCTTGTTGATAGACATTTGGCAACTACCAGCCTTTTTTGGAGTGGACAAGGCAGGGACAGCACAAGGGCTTAAGCTTTTTCACGAATGAATCCCTTGGATAGCAGCTCATTAACTTGCCTTTTAAGTTCCACGTGCTCACTTGGGTTCATATGACAGGCTGGGATATTTGGCAATTGAGACCCTAACACAAAGTCTATAGCATGTTGGACATTACGCATAGGGGGTAGCTCATTAGGCAACTCTTTAGGGGCAACATCAGAGAAGTCAAAAAGTAGACCTTTGACGGTACTTTAGAAGCCTAGACAACATCTGTTTCCTTCAATTCTTTTATAACCTCGCTCCTAGAACCCTCAGGCCTCACACCCAAGGTCCCTCAGGCATCACGCCTAGGGTTAGGATTGCATCACACAACCTTCAATAGCTTCAATAGCTGCTGGAAAATTCTGTCATTCTTATTCATTATTCAAATGAGAGGCTTACAAGCCTATATATGGAGCTAGGACTCCAAAAAGGAAATAGCAACTTGGACTCCAATAAGAAAATAGCAACTAGGACTCTAATATGAAAATATCAACTAACTACTAATTAGAAAATAGTAACTAGGGCCAACAGCCATGCAGCCATGCTAAGTCCACAAAATAAAGGTCATACGAAGCCCAACAAGACAAAACCCACTTATGCAAGTTCCCAAGTGGGCTTTATGTCATCTAAAATATGCCAAATTAAAGCTTGGGCCTTAGAACCATCTTGTTCATGCCTTTTATATACTTTTAAAGGGTGCTACCATTGATCTCCATCACCTTCTCACCTCATGAATCTGGTATTGTAGCAATATAGTTCAAACTTCAAAGTATTCTAGCATTACTGTAGCATTAGTTATTTGGTGATATTTTAGTCGCATATGATATGATTTCCGCCACTGACCCTCATGGCCTAGTGGTATCTTTCCCATCTTGTGAGGTGGATGTTTTGGGTTTGGGCCTTCAAACCTTGGGGTCGGGGTGGGGTGGTGTTATGGGAAGGGGATGGGATACCCCCCACTATGAAGCCCAAGGGCCCGTTGGGCTCTCCTCAAGGAACAAAAAAGGGAAAAAAGATGTGATTTCTTATAAATTTATGATACATATGTAGGTCATGTAATTGCTAAGTTTGGTTTCATTTGTTTTATTGTTTCTAATTGAGAATAATGAGTGGTTCAAATTTATTTTCAAGTATGGTTTGTTATAAGTATATATGTTTTTCCCATTGTAACAAATTCTGGAAACATTTTTGGAAAGTTTCCTTATTTTTGTATTAATTGGCCAAGGCTGTTTGTTGTATCTTTGTTTGTTCTGCCCAAGTTCTCTACATTAATTTATGGTTTTTGTCATATTCTTGTAACTGATCTGTTTGATTGGGGTGAATTGGATTTCGGTTACTCCAAGTTGCTATTAGAGCCAAAAGTTTTATTGGATGGATCTATGGCTGGGTGTGGGGGACAATGGAGCTAAAAATCTTGATACTCTGAAGATGCTTCCAGCAAACATAGCACAAAGCTACACAAGAGTAGTTGGTATCTTGGGTCCTTGGATGCTATTGTTTGGGGTTAGAGTGACCATCATTTTGTTCATCAAAAAGTCAGCATGCTACCCAAATAGCACAATCTGTTGCAAAAGGAACTGTCACCTTATAAATGATCTTTCTGATGGAGAGGATGATCTACCATGTTGAGGACAATTCTGGAAGGTAAATTTGGGAGTTGGCTGTGTTCAATAACCATGTGTGAAAATGTAAATTCCTGAGTTCATAGGAGAACAATTGGAAGAATTTTTGGACTGGTTGGATGAATTTGAAAGGGTATGCGAGTACTATGAGTAGTTATCTAATAAAAAGGTCAAACTAGTGGCCATCTAGTTGAAGGGTTGCAAATTTTAGTATGGGCAGCAAGACTAAATGATGAGGATTCAGTCCGGAGAAAAAAAAATAGACCTTGTCCAAAACGCAAAAATTGCAAAAATTAGGAAATGTTGAAAATAATGGTTGGGATATACCCAGAAGTGACCTTTTCGTTAGCTTGGATCAATCATCCATTAGGATGGGAGAGTGAAGAAAATGTTGCCAATAGAATCAAAGCAGGTTATATATAATGGGTAAGTACTTTTAGAATATCTATGGAATTAATGGGAAAGCTTTATAAGACGACTATAATGACACAATACTTCATTCTGCTGAATTTCGGTAAAATTGTTGTATTTATTGGGATCTATTGGTAGCACAAATTGAGCACAAGACTAGAGAAAGTTGTTTATGGTGTTTTTTTATGTGCGATTGTTTATGAGGCCTAGATATTTATTAGTATACGTGACATCCTAATTTGGTGGCACGTGGCACATGGCACATGGCACATGGCACTTAATGATAATTAGCCTCTCTCTATCTAGGCCTCATAAACAATCGCACATAACAAAACACCATAAACAACTTTTTCTAGTCTTGTGCTCAATTTGTGCTACCAATAGATTCTAATAAATACAACAATTTTACCGAAATTCAGCAGAATGAAGCATTGTGTCATTATAGTAATCTTATAAAGCTTTCCCATTAATTCCATAGATATTCTAAAAGTACTTCCCCACTATATATAACCTGCTTTGATTCTATTGGCAACATTTTCTTCAATCTCCCCACCTAATGGATGATTGATCCAAGCTAACAAAAAGGTCACTTCTGGGTATATCTTCAACATTTCCTAATTTCTGCACTTTTTGCGTTTTGGACAAGTTCTAAATTCTTTTTTTTTTACCCTCTCTGGACTGAATCCTCATCATTTAGTCTTGCTGCCTCCACTAAACCCATTCATGACTTATTTACAACGGTTGGATTTTCAGAGATTGAATGCTATGTTATTCTCCTATTTGAGAACTTCTAATGACCAAGAGCATTCCCACTCTCTAGATTCCCTTTCTCAAACATCTCAGGGCTCATCCCTTACCTCTTCTTTGCACCTTGAGTTTTGTTGCTTCACCCCTAAGTACCCACAATAAGTACCCGCTCCCAATAAGGGTACTATTGTTCGATACTTCAAAATAGTGAAAAATCTTTGGAAAATAGACAAATCCCACACTTAAGACATGTACCCACTTCCACACGTGTATATAAGTCCAAGTAACATAGATCTTGAGGTTCCAATTCCTGCGTAAGGTAGTGGTAGGACTAGGGGGGGCCCTCATTAGGGCTTGATGTGGGCCGAGTTGTTGAAACACGCTATCTGGCCTATTAATTTGGAATAGCTTGAGGTCTTGGATTGCTTAATAGAGCAAAGGCTATCCAAGCTAGTCGAGCAGTTTGCCTTGTAATCGGGTCACCATGGAGGAACATGGTTCATATTGTCCATAAAGTACATGCCACGCATAGTGCGGGCTCTGAATGGGCTTTACTCATAGGCCTTACAATTATGGACATGTACTATAACGGGATAGAGCAAGAGCTTGCAATTATGGACATGTACTATAACGGGAGGTACTATAAGTGGAGAAGGGCTCCATTGGCTTGATGGTTCAACTAACAGAATTCTTCCACATGAGGCTCGAATCCCTATATAAAGCTCATTCATGGCTAATTTACAAGGATTGGAATTCTTGAGGTTGGATGCTCTAAGATTGATGTTATTCTTTCATTTGAAAATTTCCAAGGTGCTAAAACACGCTACCTAGCTCATTCATTTGAAATAGCTTGAGGGTCTTGGATTGGTGGATAGAGTAAGGGCTAGCCAAGTTAGTTGAGCAGTTTGCGTTATAAATGGGTCACCATACGGGGCTGAATCCCTATATAAAGCTCAGTCATGGCTAATTTACATGGATTGGAATTCTTGAGATTGGATGCTCTGAGATTGATATTATTCTCTCATTTGAGAACTTCCAATGACCTAGAGCATTCCTACTCTTTGAATTCCCTTTCTCACTACCACACCTTATAAGTTCCCCCCTTGGTGCCTGGCTCTCCCCTCTGTGGTACCTTCTTTTATCTCATCAACTTGGACGTTGCTTGTTCGAATAGTTTCACCTTTAATATAAGAACCTACTTGCAGCTTTTCAACAGTGATGAAGACCAATGACCGCTGGTTAGAAAGAAAGTTGATTGTCTGTGAGAAAAGACACGATGGCCCATGGTTTAGTTGTAGATATATTCCTAGGTGGGTTTGAAAGACAAAGAAGGATTCATGTTACAGATGTTAGGTGGTTGGGATTAGGCTTTGTTCAGTTTTGTAGAAATTCATGTATTTCTCCCATTATATTCAACTTTGGAAACTTTTTATGAGAAGTATGGGTTCCTTGTTTGTTTTCTCCTTTTTATATTGATCAACCAAAGCTTTTTTGCCTTATTCTTTCTGTTCAGTTCTAGCTCTCTACATCTTTTTAAGATTTTGTGTCACTTAATGCTGTTGCTGATTTGTTTAGTTTGAATTTAGTGTATTTTTGTTGCTTCAAGTATGGATTAATTGTGGAAGATGCACTGTCATGTATAGCAGCTTATAAAGATGAAGTCTGAAATAATGTCCGACTCTAATTAAGATACATAAATTTGAAACATGTCAGTTTAGGATGTTTTGAGCTACTTGATGTAATTCTTGCAATTAGAAATCCTTAGAAACATTTTATATATTTATTTTTTTTTAAAAACTGAAGATTGGCTTTATCCTTAAGCTATATGAGCTTGCATGGCTTTTCAGTTATAATAATGTTTACCACCTTACTTCATGTCTTTTTGGATAGAGAAAGTAAAACCTTGTGTTAATCTATACTATTATCTAAAGGGCACAAGACTCTTGGTATGCTTTTTTTTTTTTGCCAAAATTATCCTAAATGGAAACCATTGACCA
>JAESVK010000594.1:0-26654 GCA_017140935.1 Hamamelis virginiana | reverse complement strand
GCTTTTTTTTTTTTGCCAAAATTATCCTAAATGGAAACCATTGACCAAAAGGAGATATATGTAATTCCTGCACCACCCATTTCTCCTTTTTTTTTTAAATAACCAATCTATTGTAGTTCTCTTTCTAAATCTCTAATAGCTATCATTTAAAATTCAAAATTTTAGACTAAACTATTTTTAAATTTTCATGAACTTTTCTTTTCTGTTTTTTTTCCCTGCACACCCATAATGTGGACTGTAGTGTATTATCTATCGTATTCACCTGTTGCAGTAATGTTCACTCTGTTAGTTTCAAATTGTAATTTATTTATTTGGGTTCCTATATCAGGCAGAAGCTACAGGGAAGTCTCAGATGGCTATAGAGAAAATGGTAGAAGGTCGTTTGAGAAAATACTTGGAGGAAGTAGTTCTTATGGAGCAAAAGTTTGTCGTGAATGATACTATAAATGTAAAGGTATGTGAAATGGTCATGCTGTTGGACTTCAATCTTTTTAGAGAATTAGTTTTGTGATAATCAACTATGAGTCTATGAGTAGGGAATATGGATCTTATTTTATTCTCCTAGGGATACCATTTGTAAAATCATAATTTATTTAAGAAAAGTAAGGAGAGTAACTTTTTTTTTTTTTTTTTTTTTTTTCCCGGTAAAATGGTAGCAAACACACGCCCACCCTCACACGCACGATAGACTCATAGTGCTGGGTATAAAAAGCCAAAGTCCAAACACACACCTCAAAAGGGCCTATCTTTTGAAGAGGTGATGGGGCCTTAAATACAACCAAAGCACACACTAACTAACCAATGTGGGACAAAGACCACACAAATACTTTTTTCCGTCAAACGGTAGGAAACACACCCACACAAGAATAATCTATTCATGTTGGGATGTCCCAAAATATTTGATCACTTTGACTTTTCAAACTATAAATTAAGGTGGTTTCCCATTGTACCTTTTAGGAGTTAACTTGGCACCAATAGTGAGAATAATTCAAGGCTAATAGTGGAACAATATGGAAAAGTCAAAGCATTAATAGCATTTCTTAAATTGTGTGTTTATCAAAGTAGTCACATAAAATGGGATGGGGGGAGTATATATTATATTACGGGCTGAAATGTGTATATATTATACACATTTCTTAAATTGTGTATATTATATTACAAGATGAATTGCATTAATTGCATTACAAGAAACTAGAAGTAAGAAAATTAATCAAAAGAATTCCTTCATTCCTCATTGTGTGGCCAGTTCAGAGTTACTGGTGTCCTTATGATAGCCATCACCTCAGCAGAAGAGTTCAGTTTTGGTTAAGTTAAAGAATTGAACTTCAGATGGTGAAGCAAACGATGATGACTATTTAACTTTAGTTTTGGGCATTTCTAAAATAGTATTGGCTATGAGAGTGCATCATCTTAAGAAGTGATTATTAACTCTCTTGCATAATTTTATCCCAGATAGCTATGTTACACGGACTCGGGTACAAGTGTCGGGTGTGGGTACATGTCCAAGTGTCGGATTCGTCTATTTTCTGAAGATTTTCCACTATTTTGAAGTATCCGACAAGAGTATCCTTATCCTTATCCTTGTCCAAGGATCGGGTGCGGGTACTTCGAGGTGAAGTGAAGAGTCCGTGTATCATAACCAGATAGTATTCCTTCTTAACATTATTATTCTTGGATAGGGTATTGTTAGTTTGTTACTATATGGGTGTCAGCAATACCTATTGCGATATAAGGTATTGTTTGAGACTTGTGAGAACTTATCCTAAACAATGCTTGTTAGTTAGTTTGTGTATTGTGTTATAAATCCCTATTGGACCCTACTGATAACAATGGGAAATTTGTCTTGGTATCAGCCGATACTTTAAACCATGATGCTGGTTGGTAACTGAATAATTGAACTCGTTCCCTAACCTTAATTGTCCAAACTGTTGGAATTCCAAAGGCTAGATAAGCTCATATTTTGAAGGTTAAGATCATCAGTATATCTTATCAAAAAAAGAGGAAAGGAATAGATCATCAAATCGACATACCTCTTGGGTTATGGCTCTGCTAGAGTTTTCTGGATGATGCTACTTGATGGTATGGTGCACCACTTTTACAAACTATGGACCATGGTGTCATGTGGCACAACACACTTGTTTGCATGCATGAATGCAGACAACTTTTGTATTTATATTTGTATGTATATTATGTTTATATGATTAAGAAACTGTGGGTTTTGATTGATGTTTTACCTGCTACTCTATAGACACTGTTGAATAATCTATCCAAGGATGTGGGCTCGCCCGTGAAGATTGGTAGTTTTTTCAGACTAGAAGTTGGAGAAGGAATTCAGAGGTAGACATTGTAAACTTTTCGATTATTTTTTCTCCTTTTCTTTCATTGTACGAGAGATGTAGTGTTGTAGTACCTGGAATACTGACCAAACTATTGAAAACCTTTTTGTCATAGTTGTTGCTTTATAATGCATTTATTATATTTCAATGACTAGAACAATCTAGTGATGCATAATTTGTTTCTTAATCACTTATTTACAGTTATTACTAAGCCACCAAGTTTTGAGACCATGTTGCCAAATCAACGCAAAAATTGACTTAACTTTGCAAGAAGTCAGCAAATTATCATACTAATTCGTAAATACTAACATAAATTAAAGTGATAAAATCAATGTATATAATAACTACATTATATTCTGAATTGTTACAGGTTGATTTTAGTTACTGAGGTAACTCTATCCAGTTTTAAGTCATGCTTAATATTTGAATGTAAAATAACTATGATCACTAAATGTAGTGAAAACTCTGATAACAGTTATTGGCTTCTTTCTAATAAAAAATTTAGGACTAATATGAAATTTAGTACCCATAGTAGAACAAGCCTTTGGGTTGAATAAATTCATTAAGAATTATTAAATACGTTGGCATGTCAGTGATTAGGGTCAATATATGCATATTTTTTATAAGCTTGCGAGATAAGTTGTGAGCCAAAAATGGGAGAAAAAATCCTAAATTTGGTTCTGGTACCATTAGTATATGTGACCAATACCCAATATTCAGAACCATTGTCACTGCTCCAGCCTATCCAAGAGAGAGAAGACTTCTAAATCGTTCTTGAGCCAGTTGTCACTTGTCCATGGGGTTCATGCTGTGGACCCCCTTGGCCATCACTCGTCATGTCTTGCTGGCACTGTCACCCTGCTGTCCCTGTTTGCTCTACTTACAACTAATCCTGCAGATTGTTTGGAGCAATGGCTTAGCCTGCATGAGCCAAAATGGTTACAGCCAAAGGCTTTTTCTCTAAGATATGAGATTCTCCTTGAAACATAGGGTTTGTCACAGTCCCACTGCTCTCTCTCTCTCTCTCTCTCATGATGTATTTTGTCTGCACACCTTCGTCCTTTCAAAGAACATATTAACATTTTTAGAAATCTTTTTAAGGAGTTTGGCTATATTATCCACTTCCATTGTGTTTGAATGGACATTTTGAGCAAGGCTATAGAATCCATGCTGCCCATCCTCCTGAAAATTGCTCAAAAGTTACCAATATTCGATACTATATCCCACTTGGTAGAACTTGCAGAACCATTTAACTTTTGTTTAATAAAAAGTTTGCCTTTTCCTTGAGCACTAAGTGCGAGAGCACCTTTGAGTGTATGAGTACATTGGTTTCTTATATCCCTTTTGATTGTATGAGAACCTTGTATGTGTGCTAAGAAAATCTCATTGGACCCTTTTCCCCTTTCTTCCACATCCGAAAGTAAAGGGGTGTTCCTGGTTTGGGTGCGGTTGGTTTGGGAAAATCCGAAACTGAAACTAACTGAAGTACATGCCAAACCATGTTGGTTCGGTTCCTTTCAATTTGGTTTGAATCGGTTGGTTACTCAGTTTCATAGACAAAACACAAACCACAAAATCATAGCAGATCAACAAATACCAAAACACAAACCACAAAATCGCAAATGAAGAAATCTTAGATTACCCATCATTCCATCAATTTATTTACAAATCAAAACAAAATTTTGAGAGAAGCAAAAAAAAAAGAAGAGATCTAATAACACAAACAATTATCGTCAAGCAAGGGGAAAAAACCGTAACTTACCCATGGTAGTGAGTAACGACTGCGGCAATGGCTGGGAGCACGAGGACGGCAAAGACAAGTGAGGGTGTGAGGCTACAAGATAGCATTTGGTTTATGTGAGAGGTGACTGGTGAGAAGGCTAGGTGTTGAGCTACGGCCGTGAGAGTTTTAAGACAGTGAGACGGTGAGGAGTGGACCAGTCGAGCTGCAGCAGTGTGATGCCGACTGTGATGGAGAATGTGGAGTTTGGGTTTCCGCATTTGGTGAGAGTGAAAAGAGAGAGAAAGGGTGCAAGAGTGAACAGAGGATCATTAAAATTGAAAAACGAAGGGGCAATGGTCGAGTTCCAGTAGTGAGACATCAGCTGTGATGGAGAATGGGGGGTTACTTCTTAGGGTTTTGTTGTTTGATGAGGGTGAAGAGAGGGTTTTGCTATTTGATGAGGATGAAGCGAGAGAAAGAGATGAGAGGGAACCAGAAAAAGTGAAAAACAAAGAGACCGTTCTGTTTTTTGCTTAATGTAAATGGAGTATTATATATACATATATATATCCAACCAGTCCGGTTCGGTCGGTTAAGGTTTTGTATCTTTAGTTACCGTGGGCTAAACCGAAAATCATATATTTATTACTCTTTAAACCGAGCCAACCGTTGAGTAAAAAAAAAAAAAAACATCTGAAAATGATAAAATAGGTTTGGTTCGGTCTGGTTCAGTGGGTTAATTAAGTTTTTGAACACCCCTACGGAAGTTCCATGATGACCACATCATCATAAAATATTTAAATCCACCTATTTATTATAACTGTTTTGTCTAGTAGTCCTATCTATTTTATGTCTTTGTTTAAGGTTTCCTCTAAAGTGGTAAAACAGTTGGAAAAATTGATGAGAGATTTTTTTGTGGGAAGGATGGATTGAGGGGAAAAAATCTCATTTGGTAAGTTAGAAAGTGGTGTTTAGATCTAAGCCATAAGGTGGACTTGCTGTGGCTAGCATTATTTCTCAGAACTTGGCTCTACTAGGGAAATGGCTATGGAGATTTCGTCGTGAAAGTAACTCTCTGTGGCATAAGGTTATCAAAAGTAAGTATGGATTGCAAGGAAATGGGTGGGATGCTTCTACAGGTAGGGAGATTACTGGCCGTAGTTCTTGGAAAGGCATTTCTCATGTTCTTCCTATTTTTTCCAGATTTGTCTGTGAAAGTTGGTAATGGGGAAAGAATCAAATTTGGGAGGATGTGTGGAGGGGGGAGTCTTCATTTGCTTCTTTATTTCCAAGACTGTATAATATGTCTAGCGCCCATGAGGCTCCTATAGTCATCCCCTACAGTTTCCGATCTCTTCTTTTCAAATTTGGGGTTAGTTTCGCCAATTCAGCCTCTATAATAAGGATTGGCCCAGCTTTGGTAACGAAGTGAATCAATTATGAAGACTTGTTGAATTTAAGGACACTGTTAGTATCATATGTAGAACAACCTTCACTTGAATTCCGTGCTGTTGTAGGAAATCCATCTCCTCTCCACCCCTTCCAAATGCCTAGAAGTCCCAAAAGATATTTAAGAGAAACTCTCCTTATTAACACTTACCATAACATTTCTAAGTTGATTCCTTAAACCACTTATCAAATCATTTTATTATTAGCATTATCAAATCGGAACTCAAGGAGATAGATGAGGATTTACCTTGATCATAAAGGGTCACCCATGAGGACAAAATATTATCCAATCATGATAACATACATGCCTAACTACACATCGAGAAAAATGTTTCACTAAAAATCATCTGCGTGCTTAGATTTATAAAACGAAAAAAAATATATATATTTAACTAAGGAAGTGATATATTGAAAATATGATTAGGCAAAATTTAAGATGGAATAATGCACGACAAAACATTAGAGGGGATGCTCATCATATATATCCCAAACTATTTAATGTCAACTACATGAATTTTAAAATTAAAGGGGGGTCGATTGTTAACTCTTAAGTAGGACCTCTTAATGGGTAAGATGATAAGGCTATTTTCTCTTAGGAACCAATCTATTTCAGTGTAGGGTTCTAAGCATGTGTTGTATGGCGTATAGATACAAAATTAAGCTTTGTATGGGGCCTCAAGCAAACTTATGTAAACGAAGTGATTATATTACAGTTATCATATAAATTGGAAACAAATGTAGATAAAGTAAAATAGGAACACCACCAAAATTGCCATGATGAAAATAATTTTTTTTTTTTTAAAGGAAATTTAGAGAAATGAATGCAAAATTCACTCATACTTAATGCATACATGGTCTCTCTCTCTCTCTCTCTCTCTCACACACACACACACACACACACACACACACACACAGAGACAGAGAGAGAGAGAGAGAGAGAGAGAGAGAGAGAGAGATGATCTTTTGAGCATAACAAACATGAAGCTAATAGATAATTGTGGGATACATATTTTGAAAAACTAACCGTTGGATTAGATACTATACTTATACATGTCATACATGCCAAAAATTATAGTGATCCAACTGTCAGTTTGACATTTTTAAGATAAACTGTGATAGTTTTCAGCAGTCACAGTTTTTCACCAGTTATATTTTGACATGTTGACCTTGGATCACCCTTTAGCTAAAGTAAGCATATACTGACCGGATTGGGATTGTATATATACATATGTGCATACAGACCTAAGCTCATGAATATATGTATGTACACAAACATACATGTTTGTGTATATATATATATATACAAAAGTGATCCTGTAAGGACGTCCTTTTGCTCGTTATTGTAAGGACGTCCCTTTTGGAAGCCATAGGAATGATATTTTGAAAAACCAATCGTTGGATTAGATAATCTTCTTATGAATGTCATGTTTGCCAAAAATCACAGTGATCCGATAATCGGTTTTCAAAATACAGTCCATGAAACGCTTTGATAGTATTTACCGTTGGATGCTGTCAAAGTTGTTTAAATATCTGTATTTTAAAAACCAACTGTTGGATCACTGTGATTTTTGGCAGACATGACATACATATAAAGTTTATCTAATGCAACGGTCGATTTTTCAAAAATACCTCTCCCAGTGAAAGTGTCCTTATGATAAGAGCGTAAAGACGTCTTTACAGGATCAGTTCTGTATATATATATAACATTTACATAAATGCATGCATGCACTCAAGAGCATTCTGTGCTTTCTACCATGAATGCATACTTGCACATATAATTACCAAAAAAAACTTACGCACTAATATTCATAGATGCATACATACAAGCGCGTGCCCACACATACATAGATATACAAGTGTACGTACGTACATACATGCATACATATAGATTTGCAAGTACATGCATACATATAGATTTGCACGTGCAACTTACATGCTGTAAACTAGTTAACAAGAAAAAAAAAATGAAGTAAACAGCATAACAGAGAACATGACACCAGGTAGAATGATATGTGCGAACCAGATTCATGTTGTCCTGTGTTATTACTAAGTACATGTACTTGTGAGTGGTGAAGTCTTCATATTTTAATGGTTTATACATTTGGACATGGTGCACTAAGGCTTCGGGACCTAATGTGTACGTAGTCAGATTTGCTTGGTTCTGTGAGTGTACTTACCTTGATTTTGCTTTCGTGCATGAGGGCAGATCAAGTACTTGTGCTGATAACCTTAAAGGCTGCAGCACAGACTTTGTTAAAATTTTCCAATGTAGGGCCTGATCTGGCCATCCTTTGTTCGTCACTGACTCCTGTAATTTGCAGGCTAGAAACGTTCGGTGCAGCTGAATCTGCGGCTCAGGCTGTTTAATTGAAAGTAATTCTGTCTGTTGATCTGGGGAAATCTCTTAAGATCGATAGATGTAAGTTTTGCAGCTGTCAGCCCGAGAGTTGAGGACGACCTTTGCTTTCTACACAATTTGAAGGCTGCTTAATGTGTTTCTGGACCACAGGCTCTACTTTTTTGCAATGCCAAATCAAGGCACTGTAGAAAACGCTATTGTTTTGAGGAGTTTTGACATTTGTCTTGGGGTTGAGGAATGTTGTTACTTATATTTTCTGATTACATATTTGTTTAGTTTATATTTTTTTTTCCCTTTCCCCAACAAGTATTGAGTGATAAGATGATGCTTTCGTTGGCCTGCTGATTAGATTTGGAATGAGAGTACACTCACGTAGACAGCTAATTGGAACAGAACAGGCTATCAATCTGTATCATACCGCATTTGGAGCTAGTCCACATGTAGAGATTGTAGTGGGAAGAGATTAATCTTAATTTGATTTGTGGCTTTTTAACACGTAGTAATTCAGTCATGGTAGTATAAAATTCCAATGTCTTGTTTCTTCATCAGCGTGTTCCTGTGTCTTAGCTTCTATTAATGAACTTCGATTCAATGGTCTGTTCAATTGGTCGATGCGCTCTCTCCAACATCCCCTCCCAAAATTATAATTCCGCTTCCATCAATAACTCTTCTAACCAAATCCGGGTACTCACTGGAATTTTGACACTTCCAAGACCAATACCAGTGCCGTCACTTCCTTCTGCTAAACTACAGTACGCAATCTACGGTGGTGCATAAGTGAATGTAAAGTTGGTCTTCTGCAACCTAACAAAGGAAAACCAAAACGTTCTAGTTGCACTGGAGATCATGCGGTATGATGATGTAATAATTCTTAACTGGAAAGAGAATATGAACAAGGGTAAAACTTGCACTTACTTTTCGAGCTTACCTGTGGGGATTTTGGAATTAAGTCCTCTTTTATGGGTTTTATCTTTTTGGAATTATCTCTCTCCTCATTGTTTCTACACTTGAACTCTTTCATTATATGTTTGGTTTATGAGAAAATGAAGGAAAATGAAAGATGATTTGAATATTATATTTTATGTTGTTTTACTGCAATATATTTATGCTTTGTTTGATCAATTAGAAAATGAGCAAAAGAGATAAAATTCATAATCTTATAACAACTATTTCAATCCCAAATAGTTGTAAGATTCTCAAATTGTATCTTCTTTGCCTTCATTTTCTCTGGAGTTTTGTGAAATTTTTGTCATTGGTTCAATCTGAATAAGGAAAGGCATTTCTTGTATTTGAGTTTTATGGAAAATGCAATTAAATTTCAATTTGAGTTAGGGAATGTATTTCTTGTACTTGAGTTTTGTGAAAAATGCTTAAAAATGCATTTAAAATGTTGTGAAATGAATACAAAACGCAGTGAAATGCATAAATAAATATAGTGAAATTTAGCATTCGGTGCAGCGAAATTCAGTTCCGGTCCAATGAACTTGACGTCCGGTGTAGTAAAGTCCGGTGTCTGGCGTAGTAAAAAGGGTAAATATGATATTTTCAAAAAAATAAATTTAATTTATAGGATTGTATACATTAAAAAAATTACCAAAAGAGGACTATTAAAAATCCTAGATGAGGACTTTATGTAAGAGAGGTCTATCAAATAGAACTTTTGAACAAAAATCACTTTTATTATTTGGCACCAGAAAAAAAAAAAGGTTAAAATATATATATATATATATATATATGGTAATAAGAAGAGTCATCTTCCAAATCCTTAGTACTATTTCACTAACTTACTCCAAATGATCCTATTCATCTAAACTGTAACCACTCATCCCATCAATTAATATGGTAATAATACAAGTAAGTTCTTGATTTTAACTTTTTAAAAAAAAATAACCCACAACCATCTTTGGACTTTGGTATGCATAATCGTTCAAACGGCTCTGATTTCAGATGCAGATTAGTTACGGTAATGCCGGAGCACCCAATGATATCTGTGTGTCAGACTTCCAATAACATCAAAGAACACCAACAAAAAAAAAGTTATGGAAGATTTACCAAAAAAAAAAAAGAAAGTATAGAAGCAAAATTTTCTGTATTTCTTGTATAAAATTTTAGCAATTCATGTCCTCACTTCAAGCCCAATTTCAAAGGGCACAATTCGGATAAAAAAAATTGGTAAGTTCTAAAATCTTAAAAAAATTAAGAAAAATAAATAAATAAATAAATAAATACATTCTGCACACTCAATCGCTCACTCTCACCCCGTAAAGCAAGACGGAAAAAAAATAAAGCAATTAATTACAATATCAAATTTCTCTATCTGTGTGAATTTAAGGAGAAAAGTTGAAGTCTTAGTCCGTTGGTTGCAACAGGAAATTGAAATCAGATCTTTGACGGAGGAGAGGTGGGGGATCCACATCCGATAGGCTGATGTCGAGGAAGGACCGGAACATCTCTTCCATGGAGAAAGGTATGCTGAATCAATAGAAATTGCACTTTTATCAGTCTCCAAATTCATGTGCATTTATTTATAGGGAGGTTGATTCGCGAGTTCTATGTTGATTACCTCGAGTCAACATCCAGCAAGAAAGAGTTATTGGGCATATTGATTGAATCTTCTGCCATCAGAGTTCTCATCTTGCCAATTACCTGAAATCCCACAAAGGAATTAAAGTATGATGAAATTCCATTTTGGTGTTAATTGTATTTCTTTTTCGATGCTATATGATATAATACACACTCGCGCGCGCACACATATAGAGTAGGTTATGTGTCCTCCGAATTTAAGTTTTAAAACTGTGCTGACAAGGGATAATGAAAGATAAATTATGAGTTGTGAAGTCAATTTTAATAATAACTGTATAGAATGAAATGTGGAAATTATCAGGTAAAAGCAAATCAAAAATGAAAAAAAGAGAGAAATAAAACTCCAATATACAATAAGCAGTGGTTTCAATATTTGTACAATCCTCTGATTGCAATTTTAATTCAAGTTAAATCTTAGAGTAAATTAGTGGATAGATGAGGTATCAAAGTAATTCCAAGGTCTTAAAACCCCAACCACAAAATTTGTGCTTATCTATACAATTTTGAGAGAAAGAGAGAGAGAGGCTGGGGGAGGGTTTGGGCAGATGGGTGTTGGACATGCACACATTATAGTGTTTATGAGGGTATCATTAAAATATGACAACACATGCATGTGCATTACCACACACTAGTTTACAAGTGAAGAACCAAATTGAGCATAATTCATATGTGACTATGTGAGATTGCACTAAAGTAAAACTTTTAGCTCGATGTGTGCCTTTTTGGACTTAGTTTTTCCCTGATGCGTGGTATTTGGAATTTATATTTTTCTTTTATATTTATTTTCCTTTTAGGGAGTACAAATCAATAAAATTCAGAAGCCTAGGCAGAGATTATGAACTATGCAAATAAATATTAATATGAAAGGGAACTTACATCTGGAGATAATCCTTGTGTTCCATACTTGTCATCCCAAAACATAGTTCCGATACGATATATTTGCGGAATGCTCAACATCTGACAAAGATTGAGAAACAAAATTTAAGGGTTTACTATATTGGAGTTTTGAACGTTATCCCTCTTTTGGTTGCTGAGAAAAAAATTGAATTCGATTGAATAAAATAACATAATTTGAATAATTTTTAATAGCTGAATATTTTGAATCTTCATATATGAAAAGCTCACCTCAACCAAGTCAAATAGTTTGTGTAAGGCACAACTGAGTGGAAGTTTTCATTTTGTCACATATCAAATAATGAAAAATCTAAGCATCAAAATGTTAATTTATTTTATTTACTCCTTTTCTCAACAATCCAATAGGGCATTACAGAAATAAATTTTCAAATAAATTTCATTGTTAATTGAGATGCTTTTCAAATTTGTTTCACTACTTTGACTATAGAATTGGATATGTTACCGGACAAAGTTTATTTGTGATCTCATCCAAAGATTTCTGAGATTTTTGATGCAAAACCTGCACAGACCAATCATATTTCATTAGTTCTCAAACCATACCCTCGGAAAGTCTATTGGCTTACTGATATGGGTTCAAGCCAATGTACCAGAAATCCTACAGCTTGCCGTAAGTGCTGGAGTTCATCCCATGACGATCCAGCTAACTGTAAAATAACAGAATAATGTAACCTTTTTGTTCTTCTCCTCATGTTGATTTGGTGTGCATTAATTGGGAGGCAGTTTACATGGATAATCCTTTTACCTGCTCTGTTGCTTTAAGGCACCACTGTTCCAATTCCTGTAAACCAGCCTTTACATATTCTCCATTGCTAAATGAACAGCACTCGCGGCGAAGCAATAAACTGTAAAACCACAGAATGTTTGGTGCTTGGATGGATAGCTTGCAGTTCAGAGAATATTGATTTCGTTCTGATATGTTCTATGCATGTAGTGGGAGTTGAGATTGCGTACCTATTAAAAAGCTGGACATTTATGAACGAGAATACCTGACTGAAGATTTTCCTTATGATTATGGAAGGGACCTATAGATTTCAGAGTTAGGCAACAAACACAGAGTAATGAGGTACTCTTCTCTTGTAACACTAGATCAGGAAAAAGCACATGGAAAAGTAGAAATATTCTTACATAGTTCTCGGACATTATACCCATGGTATGATCTAGGTTATTGACAATGCTTTGCCAGTGTATGTTTGATGCCTGTTGTTTTGCAATTATATTTGAATGGATATTTTTTGAAGACCCTCTTATTGACCTGGCCCTTACAGATCTTGGTGCCTGTTAATGGCATTTGAAAATTTAGTCATAGATATGTGCAAGATCTGTCGTTTTCTTGCAATCTAGAATTCACGATTATGTAAGAAGCTTACCTGTATGCACAAGTTCAGGAATGGACTAATCTCTTTTTTTAAGTTATCACGGATCAGCCCATAGATTTTCTCAACATATGCAGTTAGATGCTGCTTAAACAGTAGGGCTGGGTATTTAGGTTCTACTTTTGAGTGCATGTTTGGCTTTCCCACCATTCCACTGTAACCACTTGAAATTCCCATACCCATTGAAGGTGAACGAAAACCCTGATAATGTAGTTTTAGCACTGTAAATTGTCACATGCATTTTTGATGGTACTAAAGATTTTACTTGAAAGAGCTTACTTGTGCCATTCTTCCAAATAAGGAAGTGGGTGAGGTTCGGTTGCGATATGAAGCTGCATAAGGTGCATTGCTTGCCTTGAGTGTACTTTGTAGAAGAAACAAAAGGGTAGAAGTTGTTGAGAGCCAATATGCTAGATCTCTAATGTTGTCCTGACTCTTGAAGGACATTCGACAGCAGATTAATTACACATGTCAAATTGAGTCATCACTTAATAAGTATATTTGCTATTGGTCTCAATTGATTGAGCTTAATTAAGAAGTCTCAAGGTTGAAGGGCCCTACCTCTATAGATGATCGAATAGCGTGAATAATCCTATCAAATATATGTGTCTTTTCTGCTTCAAAGGATCTCCACTGAAGAAGGGCTTTGTACACAATGCAGGCAGCAGTGGGTCTGTTTTTATCAAATCGCTTATCTTCCATGAGACACTTGACCAGTACGTCATGGTTTTCCTGTTTATAGGAAAGGAAAATAGATTTGCTTAGCATTGCTTAGACATTTGAAAGAAGCAATATCTCTTGGATTCCCTCATTTTCTTTGTATCTGCCAAGGTTTTCAAGTTTTAACTACCTGCTGCCTGTCTGTTATGGATTTTTGTTTTGTTAGGATAGAGACATGAGGCCCTGATTCCTGCAAATAGGATTCACTCATTAGGCTTATAAAAATGTATACATGACTAGTCACTTATTCACGAGAACGTCGATTATTCAACCAGTCTATTCATGAAGAAAGATTATTAAAGAAAGTCAATTTACTTTTCTTGTTTGAAGCTCTTCTTCTTTTTGATGTCCATTGTCAAAGCTCTGCACCATAATAGGTCAGTGACAAATAATGTAGTAACTTTACCAAAAAAGGCAATTCAAATCAGTGTACCTTGACTTGTGGATATGACCTTTCAGGAGAAGCTGTTTGCTCCAGAATTGCTGTCTTGTTGCGGAGAAACTCATTCTCTGACTCCAAATTTGTTATCTTACTCTCGAGGCTGGACAGAGAGAGAATATATTTCAGATTTGTGCATTGTTGATGAATTTCATAACATTTTAGCCCAAGGTTTCAAGCTTTGTTCCAGAAGTTAATAGTGAACCAAAATTGTATCTAATGGACTGCATTCAACTTAGTTAAAATGCTGGTAAAAAACTAGTTTTTGACAACACCAAGAAATTGCCATATGTTTGATGACACCTCAGACAACACTAAGAAATTGCCACATGTTTGATGACACCTCATGCTTTATGACACCACATGTGGACATGTGTCATGCAATGGCACAAGAAAAGGACACTATCATGCCCAGATGCAAGCTTGCCTGTATCATGACAATCAATAGACAAGGTGTCACTCCAACAAATAGATATGGAAAAAAAAACTAAGTGGTGGAGTAGCCTAGGGATCCTAGCCTATGGCTCCTTGCCCATGGCTTTTACAAGCATGGAAAAAAAAACACTAGGATATAAAGCAGAGATAGCCTAGGGCTCCTACAAGCATAGAAGGAAAATTATGTCATGGAGCAGAGCAGCTAGGGTTTGTAGCCAAAGGCTCTTTGCTCAGGGCTTTTACAAGTATGAAGAAAAATTAAGTCATGAAGCATAGATAGCTTAGGGCTCCAAGCCTAGGGCTTCAACAAACAGGGAAGAAAAAGCAAAGTCATGAAGCATACAAGCAAGGAAGAAAAACAAAGTCATGAAGCATACAAGCAAGGAAGAAAAACTAAGTCATGTAGCTTACAAGCATGGAAGAAATAGTAAGTCATGGAGCAAAAATAGCCTAGGGCTCCTACAAGCATGAAAGAAAAACTTTCTCATAGAGTAGAGGAAGCCTAGGGTTCCTAACCTAGGGTATATCCCCTTCTAGGCTTTGTCATATTTCTTTTTGAAGCAACATTTTGGTGCTTAAGTCATCATTTTTTTTCTTTCACATCCAAGGGTGAAACATGACCTCTTAACAATATACAAGTTCTTTCAACTATCCAACTCCTCTTTTTCTGTCTATAAAAGTTATAGTGCAATACGGAGAGGGAAATATTATGAAAAATGCTGCTAAGTACTTAGTCTCTTGGCTATATCCTTGGGTCTCTAGAGAAAAAAAAGTGAAGGAAGGAGATGAAGGCATAAGGTTCTATGAGCTTCCCCATTTATATTTCTATGAGGAAAAGGAATTATATCAAGTTCTATTCACATCTCACTCCTTCAAACTTAAGAGAACATAATAATAATAATAAAAAAAAAAAATCCAAAGTACAATGTTAAGAAAGGCTTTGTGACATAACTCAAATGGTTGAGCATTGTTTCCATTGTGTATATCCTAGCAATTGAGGTATCTCCCGTCATAATAATACTCATTTCCAATGGTTGAGATTCCTCCCATTGAGGAAATCCTACCTGAAATGCACATAAGCTTGGATTTGTTTACAATTTAGCTATATGGCAAGGTGCTTAGTATGCATCAAGGATGTTCTGCCGAGGGAGATTCTTTTACCCCTCCAAGATCAATGTGCGCTCCTCTTTCGTAATTGGCATACACCTTAAAGCTTGATGCCTATTTAGGTCTATGACAGGGCTTGATAAGTATTGTTCAGAAAGAATGACATTGCTATCATCACACCGCGTCACCTCCTGATAAGTATACCCTAGCGTTGACAATCCACATAAGCTTTATTTTTTTTAATAACTTCTGTCACTATGGAAATCATTTCCCAATTATTCTCATATTAGGTGTATCTAACAACATAAGGAATGGTTCATAGGTAAATTTTTCTACAGTATGTTCAATAGTCCATCATTTGGATGTTACTTCAAATTTTTCTACCCAACATGAAGAGAGCAGACCCAGACCCACAATCACGGTTATGTCTATCTGTGAACCTTGTGGTCATAGTTTTCCTCCAAAATAAAAGAAGCATATATATTTTATTTTTCTTTCTTTCTCAACAAGCATCCAAGTCAGCTCAACTCTGCCGATTTTCTGGACAGATCAAGTGTTTAAATTTCTCCCTAGTTTCTAAAATGTTTTTCAAACACAAGATTTAAAAAAAAGAAAAAAAAAAAGAAAAAGAAAAAGAACTTGAATTTCCTACCAAGAAGGGTTTTACCATCTTGCAGATTCTTACATTATCATTTCTACAGAGAGGTCCTCATTTGTTGATGTATCTAATGCTTGTTGGCGTAGAACCTGGTTCTCAGATTCGAGATTAGACAAGTTCAACTCTAATCTGAAAGTCATAAAGAAGAATCAGTCAAACCCAATCGATGATCATATAAACGTCTCTGTGAATAGGTTTTATTTGACAACCTTTCAATAGTCTCTTGAAGATGCATAGTTTTCAGCAGTGCTGCTTCTGCCTCTTTAAGCCTTAATTTGCTTTCCTTTTGGACTTCAGAATACTGTTCCTCGAATTCTCCGATCCTGTTCTTTAGTTGTCTTATCTCGTCCTACATATCCAGAATACATATTAGGTGACTTGCCATCATCATATTATTTGAATGAAACACACACACACACACACACACACACATATTTGTAAATGTGTATATATAAATATATTATTGAATGGCTTTTATGTCTAATGTTACTAAATCCTATTCTCTGATAGAGAGAGTTTACATTTACCCTCTCTCTAGGTTTTTGGGGGTGGTAGTTTTCACGCTGATCCTAATGTCATTTACATTTTTACCCTTGCCTTTTCACTTGAAATGATACATATGTGAGGCGTGCATATATAAGTTATATATATGCCACACTAGTGTATGCTAGCTACTGACCTTTAACCATTATTGGGCTGCTCAAGGGCATTTTGACCTTGCATGGTGTATCTAAATGTTTTCCCTTTTCATTTCTTGTAGTTTCGTTAGACTCTTAATAATTAATACTTTTTATATCAAGTAATCTTGTGATGCGTTTAGAAGAAGGAAACTATAAATTTGAACTGCTTAAATATTTTGAGGTCTTTATTCAAAAACTCTAGCAAATGAGCTTTAATTTTTAAAGTTTTACTTCTAGATTTTTCTTATTTTCTCCCCAGTTTTGGTCCAATGAATATGTGAATGTAGAATTGCCCATAAGGTACAATGACTGCATATGGTATCTGATCTATTATCACCATTCCACATTTGATGAATGTAGGACTGTGATGTGGCATAATACAAAATGTATAGGAGGCCGAGTCGTTAAATATTACCTCTAGTTCCTCATTGTGATTTCTCAGCATCTCCAGCTTGGTGTTGTCCACAACTGGCACCTCTTTGATGACTGGTGGGGCTTGTTGGATAGCTGTCTTTGCTGCTTCTTTCTCGTGAATGATTGTGGCGTGGGCTTCATCTAGTTGCACTTGCATTTCGTGTAAGGCATTTTGTAGCTTTGTTATTTCTTGCCCTTTTGCTTCTTCAAGATCGATCTACAAGGTCATTGTTTTTCAGGTGAACATACATTGACCAGTTCACTCAATTATGAATTCAGTATCATGGTTTATTTATTTTTTATTTTTTAAATAGTGTCTTGACCAGTTAAAAATTTATTGAATGCAATATGACCCCAGATAATATAAATAAAAAATGAAAAAACCTCACCCAAGTTATTGTAAACTAAATCATTAGGTTAAGGGCTTGCAGATACTAGTTCTGGATGATTTATTTAGATATTAGCAAGCATCAAGTTGAGTGCTTGTCCAGATGAGTGCTTGACTTAGCTGAGCCTCCCATCCAGAATCCCAGATGCGTAGTCAATAACTGTTCAAACTAAGAGTCTAATGCTATTTTACATTGGCTGGAAGAGCACATAGAGAATAACATTCCTCCATTTCTTCTAATATGTTTAACGTGTAGTGTTATGGAGCTATTAGCCTGTTGCTCTATGTACTTGCTAAACAGGTTGATACAGAATATACCCTCATGTGCTTTTCAAATTCTAATCGCCAAGTTAGCTCCTCAACACGCTTCTCCAGCTTGTCCTTAGCTTCCTTAAGTGCCCCTGTTTCTCTTGCAGCCTGCATTGGGAAAATTTTACTAATGTTGTATATACTTTGAATTTTGTAGAATATTGATGCTGAGAATTGATGGAGATGCATAAAGTATGGTTACATAAAGAGAAAAAACTCACCATCCTGAGCTTTCTAAGCTCCTTCCTTCCTGCCCTTCCTCTCCAGAGACACTGAAGCGTAAGTGTTGCTTTCTTCTGCTGTTTATAAGCAGAACGAGCTTGATATCTTCGCCATCGAGTCTGTAAGAAACAAGTATCAATGAGATAATCAATTCCCAATCAGAAAATGTTTATCCTTATAAACAATTTCTAGTTGGAATTTAAACTGACTTTACTCTTAGTGTTGTTCATCTGTACACCATGAAAAATTTTCTAATTATTAATGAAATTCCTGAGTTTATTGAGTTTTTCATCAGACAAGCAAAACTCAAATCTATTTCTTTTAACCCAGTAGATTTTGAATTATCCACAATCATCTGAATATGCAAATAAATCCCCAATTATTTCTGAACTTTTTGAATTATTCTGAACATTTATAGAATGACAACACATCCTATATTTTTCGAAAAGCATTGCTCTCTTACTTTCTAGTCATCATTGAATTTTCTGAAGTACTCCCAGCTTTTCTTAAATTATGATTTATTTTAACACATCATTCCCAATCCTGGATTTAAATTTAAGTGGATCAAATTATAGGTTTCCCAGTCACAGAAGTTATTACCTGAACTATTGTTGCCGCCTTGGTTCTTCTTTTGTGTCTGTATTCATTTCGAGCTGCCATTGCTCGCAACCCAGTTTGAATAACAATTGCAGATGCCTGTAGTTTTGTGTAAAATTTTATTGCTGTGTGAGCTCTTGCGTGTTTTTGTACACGAATTGAAGCAGCTTCCCTCCTCATTTGTTCATATAGCTTACGTGCAAGTTGTGCTGTGTAAGGCAGAGAAAAGAGAACATTGTCAACTTCAATGCTAACTGGCCAATGGCTTTTAAAGTTGGTGGTGGGTTAGGCTCAGGCAGGATTGGGTCCAGGTCTGATTATATTTTTGAACCTGATCTATGTTTAGTTGGCCTGGAAAAAGTGTTTGGTATAAACTGATAAACCTGATATATCTATTTGGGGTCAATAGAAACGCAAGCCATCAACCTGATTATTTCTGAAGAGCATTGAAAATTTAAATACATTACTGTATTTAAAATATGAGAGTAATAATTGCATTTGTTTTGAGTAATAATTGCATTTGTTTTGGGTTGATAGTGTCTAGGAGCTTAACTCGAATACAACTCTTATAAACATTAAACAGGCTGGGTACTGGTCACCTAAATACAACCTATTGAACTAAATAGCTAACCTTCATATTAGCTTATTTTGGCTGGTCTAGGTAAAAAAATTTCCACCTATAATGAATGTCTTTGGACTTCCATGTGGAATGGTGTGATATAGGATTATACAGGTTAAAAGGTAACCTCTCCAATGTTTCTGCATATGAATCGTAGCCCTCCTTAGAGAAATGAAATCCTTTCGGGTGAGATATGTTCTGATTTGCCTTTGGATGCGTCTTGCAGCATTAGCCAAAATTTCAGTTCTTCGGGCATCTAACTCAGCCATCTGCCCGGCTCTAAGAAACACTTTTGTTTTCCCAATCTGTAATAGAGCATTAGGGTGAAAAGCTTTAGCTAAATTAATATAGAAGTTTTAGGGGGGAAGCTAATCGCAAACTTTGCTGTTCTTTGGTATACCATATTATTGGTTACTTGTTTAGACACACCTGATAGCCCTTTAAGCCCATCCTTTCACAGATGGCAACACATGCTGATTTCTCATCAGATCTGCACAGGAGAACAGTTTGTGACTAGAGGAACTTAAATGATTGATTGTTGCTACTGGACCTACCCATAAAAGATAATGAGAATCTATGGTAATAATTAATGTGTTCTTGATTGAACTGCCCAATTGCAATAAACATCAGATGCAGCTCACTGGAACAGTGCTCATATTTCAGCCTTATCTCTTGATGTTCTGGCTTCCTTTCCATCCAACAATGTGTGTGAAATGAAAAACAGAGGTAAAGAAGACAAATTATTATTATTATTATTATTTTCTATAACTTGTACCCATCTAGATCTTCTGGAGCTAACATTCCAAAACGGTCAAGGAACTCATCAAATGTTCTTTTTGTTGGATACCCAGCACAACTTATTCTAATTGCCTCTAGTACGCCCTGCCACAAAACCCAGCAGACAAAAATTGGTCAATAGGAGCAAATTCTCAAGTAGTGTGAAAAGTGCTATGCATTCAGTGAGGTAGAGGAATGATTTAACTTACTCCACATCTTAACTGGTTTAAGACATTGAAATTCTCAAAGATTCCAGGCTTCAAAACTGCGTTGGGCTTTACACATCTTATGTAATGCGGTTCTGTTGTGTTCAGGGTCTCCATTAAAGCTTGTAATTGTTGCTGGATTTTCAATTTTGAAAGCAGGAGCAAATCAGGGTCTTGGAGATCTCAGAATCAGAATGCCTCTACTACATGGAAGTTTGGCTTACCTTGAAGCGGGTGCCAATAGAAGAGAACTTGGATTGCTTTGATGTTTCCTCGGGTAATGGGGGGAAGAGATTTGCAACAAAAAGACACTTGGAGGCATTTAATAGAGCTTGATGTTCCGCTACAACATAATCCTTGTTTTTGTCAAGGAACTGATCAGCTTGGTACGTAACCTGTTGAATACAAAAAAATTTCAATGAGAAGCCAACAATTTTTAGCACTGCTAACAGGATGATCAAAAAGAGAATTTGAAATTCTGCTTACATCGCCAGCATAATGGTTGATTGTGAAGTCTGTTCGAGCAAGTTTTGGTTTGTTGAAGCGCTTGTGTCCCTTGTATGTCTGATACATCTTTTGTGCAAATGTCTCATGGGTTGACTTGGGAAACATACTGCAGAGTAAGTGAATTCAAGCCATATATCCAAATGTTTTTAGTGGTGATGATCTGACAGATCAAGAGAAATCACATGGTTGAGTGTAATATTGTGGTCTACTACACTGTATCTCAATAAGATCTTAGGGGATTTTAAATTAGCTTTTAGATTATTTTTAGTGAATAATTGAAAATATCTCATAGTATTAGATCAGTTTCCATATTTAATGCATCTTGGAAGATCTATTTACCCTTTTAGGGTTTCAATTAATGAATATCTAGTCTTCTTTATTTTGTAACATGGAATGATAGCAGTAAATCTAAATCCTACTCTCTCTGCTGATTTCCTCGAATGAATTTCCTTTTGTTGGCGGATGGTAATCAGCAAGCGATACTGTCCACTGATTAAGCTTCTTTGTAGTTATTTGTTATGATCATTTTATTTTTCTTTTCTTCATTTTCATATGTATAAAAAAGAAGAGGATGGTTTTTCTTATTTCTGCTAGATTTTCCCTTCTGTTCAACAAGTGACCAAAGATGTTGTAGTAAAACAGGTAAACCCATGGCCCCTTTATGTTTGTTAGGAATTGTTGCTGTTGATTAATTACAAAAGGCCCTTTATGTTTGTTAGGAATTGCTGTTGTTGATGAATTACAAAAGGTAGAAAAAAAAATCAGAAAGATGTACAGAGAGGGAGAATTTGGTTTGGGGGGAGGAGGGGGTGTTTTATGTTGGATGTCTCCATTGCCATTTTCCTTTTTCATGATATTTTGTTGGTTGATGAGATTACTACTGCAGCAAAACCAATTTTTTAGCATGTTCTTGCTGTCAACCCTTGTAAATGTTGTTGGGGTCTGCTGCTACATGTTGAAGCCACTCCTTTCTGTTTTGTTTTTGGTGTGATGGAGGATTGCACAAAACCCTAGAAGGGGCTGTGCATGCTGGCATCCATTCTTCACTAGTTTCTTACAAAATTAAACATATTTGTTTGACAAAAAATGGTTTAAGAACTGTTTGGTTGGAAAAATGAAATATGAAAAAAAGAAAAGCTAAGCTACGATTGTTAAAAAAACAGGACATTTGGTCAAAAAGGGAAAAAAAAAAAGGTTTTGTTCATGGCCATGTGCTCAATTATGTGTCCTCCTAGGCCTGATTTTGTGGTGTAGTGTTTGATGCCCACTTTTACCTATTGAAGCTTGACTTGATGTGTGCATTTTGTGAAAGAAGGGGAGGGGGCTGAGGTAAGTAACACCTTTCTGTCATTCACAGAAAAGATCATCACTTATAATTTGAGGAAGAGTGTTGAAGATCAATAGAAATGATGAGGTAGAGCGTAATATTGAGCTGTGCTATGATATTCTGTATTAGTACGTAGTAGAAGATTTGGAATTGATTTAAATTAAATCCCCTCCCTATTTGCAAGGTTTTAACTTTGGTAAAGATGGTTATTCAAATCTCATGTAGATGAGGTGAAATCATGTGTTTTACTGTGTTGAGATATCATTGATGTTGAAAGTAGGCAAAATACGTACCAGGCTTCATCAAGAAGGGCAATTATACCTCCGGGTTTCTGCATGTAGTGACATGCAATTATGTTCAAGATGCCATGCTATGGACAAGCAATAATGTAGTGGTTGGAGGGGAAATGAATACCTTTTCAATAAGATCCAAAACATCTTGGTTATCAACAAATTCCACATAACTCCAGTTGATTTCCTCGCTTGTGTACTCTTCTTGTTCCATCTTGAATACATGCTGTACGTGAAGAAAGAGGGTTTTATTTATTTAGTAGTAAATTGTGCAGTATAGTACGTATTTAGAAATATCATCCATACCTGATTAAAATGCTGTTGCAACTTCTCATTTGTTAGGTTGATGCATAGCTGCTCAAAACTACCAAGACACAGAAATGTTTAGTATTGAGATGTAGAAATTGAGTGTTTATTTGTTAGTAAGTACAGTGTCATATCCATGGTGGCCGGTGTACCTGTTGATCTTGAAGCTCTCAAAGCCATAAATATCAAGGACTCCAATTAAGCTTGCTGCATTAGGATCCTGACCAATTGAGTTGTTTATCTTCTCTACAATCCTGCCACAATTCATTTGAATGCACTCACTGTTATCTAATCAAATCAAATCAAAATAGATTAGAAGATGGAACTCTCAGGAACCTAAAATGGTGCTGGTTTAGAAAAGTTTGACAGCCTATATATGTATTGTGATTGCTAATTTGTTGAATGCCATCCATCACGTCTCTATGCAACAATAACTCAGCTCAGAAGTTAGCTAGCTAGGTTGATTTATAGACTTGAGCAGTCCTGACTTCGTTTAAAATATGAAACTGGTAATTAAAAGAATAAGTAGGGTGCTTTGACACCATAGGGAATGAAATATAGAAAACTAACTTTATTAATATGTGTGTATTAGGGTCACTTTCTCCTTACCATTCTTTTTACCCTACCATTCGTTTTCAAAACACCAATGTAGGTCGAATATTTTGAGAAACCAACCGTTGGGTTAGATACTCTTCTTACACAAGTCATATATGCCAAAAACCACATTGATCCAACGGTAATATTTTTAAAAAATCTCACATTAAAAAACTGCGATGTTTTTAATTATAATAATTTTTCACAGTGATTTTTTCAAAAACCAACTGTTGGATCACTGTAATTTTTGGCATACGTAATGTATATAATCTCTCATTTCACCAAATAGTCTCTCTCAGACTCTCCAACCCCAAACCCCAAAAACTCCGATCAAATCCTCTCAACTCTAGTTGGCATTTCCACCCGTATTGTCTCGTAAATTTTTTTCTCTATCTCAGGATCCCAAGAATTAAGAACTTTCAAGATGCCCACCTAAAGGAAGACAAAGATACTTAAGTAGCTAATCACTAAACCCACAACTAGCCAAGGAGGCAAGGTTGATTATTACTGAACAGCAAGAGCATCTCTTGGAGGCTCACATTCTTGGAAGGTGGCATGTGTAACTTTCAACTTGATTGACTGCAGTAAATTTTGCTTATAAAGAGATCACCACTATTAATGTGATGCCACTAAACTGATATTTCTATTAAACATAACAGCAGGCAAAGAAACGACAAGGAAAGAGTAATCTTCACCTCTCATGAATCTCCCCTAGGAGCCTAGAAAAGAAGGCATCTCTAAAAAATAATGGTACTGGTTTAAGATGATGCATCAAATTGAATGATGTGAAAAGTTCTGAATTGAGAGAACTTGTTTAAGAAGGTAAATCTAACTAATGCAAGAAAAACTATTTACAATCACAACGAAAGTACCAGTATCCAAAGGAGGAAGAACAGGGTCTGATACATTTTATGGAATTATAGTGCAAGGAAAGGAAATAAAATTTGGGTAGTGGATGGCACAAGGGGATCGAGGATGTAAAGGCAATAATTTGCACGATGCTAATTATTCTCCTTGTCTCCAAAGTCCTCGAAACACAATGTATGGGAAAAAAAATGGTGATGCTATAATGTATAAGATTTGTATCTTTTTCAGAAAGAGATAACAACTTTCTTTTGGTCCTTTCCGTTCCTTCTCTTGTAGGAAAAAAGAATCGATGTAGTAGTGTTTCCATTGGCAGTAAATGGCTAATCAAAACATTAAACTTTCATATTGGAGCACTCTGCTACTTGTCTCAATGACAATTAAATTTGAAACTGCTGGTTTGAAGGGATGAATTTAAAATGCTTACCAATCAAACAATCTGGAGTATATTGTCTTTGCCAATGCATCACGATTTAAGGCAGCTAAATCCGGGTCTAATGGTTTTGTAATATTTCCATCGGGAGTGACTATAACACGCTTGCAAAGCGAGTCTTCTAGTGCCTTCTCATCACACCTGTATAGAAGCATATTGAGAGACAGTACAAGGGATTCAATAGAAAGTTAGAAACTAGCAAATAAAACTTCATTTCTGTGGGCCAAGTAGATTAGAGTTTCGAACATGAGTAGTTCTGCAGCTGTTTGAAGATGGTAGAGCGTTTTTTCATCTTTCGGCTTGGATGAATCCATTTCCTTCCCTTTGATAAAGTCAATGTTTCCAAGATGGAGAATTGCAGCTACCACACAAAATATAGCATCCTACAAAAGGAAAACCTCAGTATGCTAATTTTAAGTATGCACAACAGTTCCTATCAATTCATTTTATATGTTTCTGTACTGATGCAAGAGACAAAGCACCTGCTCATCTTGGCTGATCCCTAAAACATCCATGGCATTTCTAGTCTCCAAATACTCCCTCGCGTCATTTACATTTGCCACCTCATAACAGTTTGATTGGTTAAGATAGTGGAATGTTCTTGGATCCCCCAACTTGAACTTCTTGACATCCTGCAAGAGAGCATAGCATCAGTCAGCTAGCTTTTTCATGCAGTTTTAGTATGTGTATTGGCTAGAATGTGGGAGGATATTTAAATGTAGGCAAATCACCTCTTGTGGTGCTGCACAAAGCATGTAAAAACAATGGTAGTTTCTCTCCGGATCAGAAACTTGGCAAACGCGTGACCTTTCAAGAAGATATGTACGAACTGCAGCCCCAGAGATCTTCCCATGCTTATCAAACTGGATCTCAACAAATTTACCAAAACGACTGGTAGAACCACTCAGTTGTGTAAGTCCAAAAGAAGGGAGAAAGGAATTGAAATAAGGCAAAAATAAAATAAAAATCCATCTAAAGGGTTCACCTGGAATTGTTGTTTTTCACAGTTTTAGCATTTCCAAATGCTTCCAGGACTGGGTTGGACTGAATAAGAGGAAATATAGCTCTTTATTAACCTTTTGAAATAACCAACCAATAGACGTGAAGTAAAAGTGACTTACTCACCTCCAAAACTTGTTGCTCTACTGTTCTTCCCTCAGTATTAGATCTGCCCCCCATGAATGCAAGGTATCTCATGAGCATTTTGGTTGTCTCTGTTTTACCCGCACCGCTTTCTCCACTTACCAAGATGGACTGGCTTCCCTCTTCATTTATCATGGCCCTGATACATGGAATCCACCAATTAACTCTAATTTATTTGATAATGCATGTTATCTGAGATGGTTTTAGGTTCTGCACTGCAGATGTACCTGTAACAAGTATCCGCAACAGCGAAAAGATGTGGACTTAGCTCTCCAAAAGCAGCTCCTTTATACTGCTCCATCATGTGGATATCATACAAGTGGGGCAGCCTCCGAAAAGGATTCACTGCTATTAGAATGTTCCCAGTGTAAGTCTGCATATTTCAGGACCGGTTGTTAGATTTTAAATTCATTCTTTAGCTTTCAAGGCACACTAGCTACTAATTGAGTTTTTTGTGTATGGCCAGTTTCGATTGGTTAGATATGGCTTACATATATCTCATTGAGAGCAAACCGAGAATCAAGGTTTTGTAAGACTCCTGGCTCGTGGAGGTAAGCTAACTTGGTCATGTCATCCACTCCAGCTGGTGGTGCTTCTGTGTCTTTTGGATATATACTGGAAATATCTGTAACTATCTGAAATTGAGAAAGAAGCTGATTTTCAGTTTAGATACCTTCTCTACAAAACATGGAAACGTATTTATCTCCCATGAAAGGCTAGAATGGAGTAATAAATTCATATTGAAAGCAGAGTAATAAATGACTCTGCTTGAAACATAGTAATAGATTCAAAGCCATTAATAGTACTAGATTCAAAGCCATTAAATGTTTCCATGGTTCTGAAAACAGACATCGATCATAGATTTTTTTTTTGAAAAATGA
>JAESVK010000592.1:181041-193340 GCA_017140935.1 Hamamelis virginiana | reverse complement strand
CTTCCTTCTTGTAGTTGGAAGAACCACCATACATAATTACTATAGTGAGGATTTTATAAACATAAATTGTTTAATTGATATTCAATGGGCTTCTCACCCAAGTTCCGCTCATTCCACCAACTTAACTGCATTTTTACTAAGCTTTATTAAAATTACTGTGTTTTCGCTTCGACCCAATCGGAGCAGTTACCACCAACCAATTTAATTGACAATATTCTTTCCGCTTAGATTGATTCTAAAGAGTCTTTTTAATATAAACCTGCATTTCCCAGTGGTTCGACACCCGTGCTCACTAGTCACAATCGAATTGAGATTAATTGTCACGCGGTTTATAAATTATTAATTCTGATCACTGACGGGGAATAATCTCCCTCGTCGTCTGAGTCGATCACTATTGGAAGAAGATCATGGATCAACCACGACTAAAAGATGGAGCAGCAACCGTCATTGATCATGGGGGGAGCAGTTTTTTCCAGCCGTGGAGCTATAAAGAGGAGATGAGTTGCAGCATTTCAAGCCCCAACACTTCAACAATCAAACTTCAAGCGTCAAGTCTTGTCTTGCAACTTTCTTTTAATAAACTTTGTTCTAGTTTTAATTTCGTCCAGTCATTGTATTTAATTCTGTATTTATTTCTGCATCCAACATCATTTTCGTTCAAGCATCTATCATGACTTTCAAAGGATTGGTAAGCTTATCATTTGTAAGTATTTCAATTTCGTCAATGAAGTTTAAATTCTTTTCAGTTTGATCTCTCTTATATGTCTTTACTATTGTTCATTTATTGTGATTTCCTGTTTAAATCATTTGCTTAAAAGACCCATAGGAAGTAGTACCCCTGACTTTCATTCAATCGCCTGATCATAAAAATAGCGACCTTCTAGGCCTTGAGATCCCCGGTCTTAAGTTTCTGCTGCCTAGTTAGGTGCTTGGGGTCGTGTTCAAACGATCTCTGGACTTTGATTAGTCCTGGCACGCCCGCGCACACGCACATCACGTGATGAGAGATTTTTAGCCGAACAGAACTGTTTAGAATAAATGTATGTGAGAAATATTAGTCTCTCTATCTCAACTCCTTGAGATGTATATTTCTCCTATCATTTATTCAAGGACCTTATCATATATGTAAGAACACATAATGTTAGCCTTATGGCTTCCACCCATATTTGTTAAATGATTTTGATGATAACAAACATTGTGTTTTGAGCTCTCATGTGCATATGAATACATTGTTGTATTGCACATGATAATATTGATATATTGCATATGAATATTTTGATGTTCATTCATGTTTATTGCCAAACCTTTTTGAATGAATGTTTATTGTTTGATAATGTCATATTAGTTACTTGATTAACATTGTCATACTTATTTAATGTTTGTTTGGCTAACCTTATTGATTGATTGCATTATCCTATAGTTCTTGTATATCCATTTTGGTATATGTGTTTATAAGAATATAATAGGATTCAAGTTGTCAATGAAGAAGGCTCAAGCCATCATAAAGCTCATATACTACAATGAATCTTATGTGGATATGAATATGTTGTATATTCACTAAGGACCATGAAGAGAGCTATTGCATTGATGCAATCAATTATTGAAGTGTAATGATGAAGCCAAGCTCAAGCCTAGCACAAGCCAAGCACAAGTGTTGAAGATCCTTTATGAAAATCTTGTTTTTATTCTTGTGTAAGAGTGCTTAGGATTTATATTGTAAATCTCTCTATAGGATAAACTAATTGACTCAATTGACCATGACTTAAAGACCATAGGTTTTATCTTGGAAAATAACATTTTGGTCACAAAATTGATTCAAACTCTCAATGGGCTTTATGGACTCAAAAGACAAAATGTTTTATACTTATTGTTTTGGCTTAAACATCTTTGAAAAACATTTTAAACTTGCCCAAAAATGTTTTGGAACACTTAGTTAACTTGCTCAAGTGTTGTATGTTGATTTTAACTTAGAAATTTCGAAAAATTGACATTGCAACTTCCCTAGTCGACTAACCAATTTAGTCCTAGTCGACTAAGAGAAGTCATGATGCGATGGTTTGAGAAATTCTAAGTTAGTCGACTAAGCACCCTGGTCTAGTAGACTAACGGTTTCCTAGTCAACTAATCCTGTCTTGCTAGTCGACTAATGGCAGGTACAGAAGTCTTGTTTTTGTTGCAAAGTTGCTAGTCGACTAATAGCCCTTGGCTAGTCGACTAATCGATCCCGGAGAAAATTTCCAAATGTGTTTTTAAGTTGGTAGTCGACTAACACCCTTGTGCCTAGTCGACTAACAAACCCAAAAATTTGTTCAAACCATTTTTCATGAGCTAGTCGACTAACCCCTTAGTCCTAGTCGACTAACCGTTCCCAGGAATGAAAAATGCTTTCGAAAAAGCCTTGTTAGTCGACTAATAGGCTTGTCCTAGTCGACTAATAGTTCTACAAAATTTAAAACGGCTCTATTTTGACCCCCAACGGCCATATTTGTTTTGGAAACTATTTATACTCTTTTTATGGGTCTTGAATCAACTAATGATCATATTCAATCATACACAAACTTAGTCTACATCATTCTTGTGTGATTTATTCACTTACAATCATCATTCTCTCTTGAGCAATTGAATAGTTCTTAATCTTTGAGAGATATTAGTGAAAGCTTCATTATTGTACATCTTCTACTCATTGAGGAGTCTTCTTTATTGTACTCAAACCTCATATTGTAATCTTATAAGTTGTAAGGGTTGAGTGTAACCCTTGTAGGTGAGAATCTACCACCTAAAAAGTAGATTGTGGGTGAGTTGTCTTCCACCTTGAAAGAAGGGAAGTTATAAAGGTTTCTCCACCTTGAAGGAGTGATCCATAGTGGATTGTGGAATCCTCAAGACGGGGCTCTTAAGGCATGGATGTAGGCGGAGACCGAACCACGTTAATTCTTGTGTTTGAATCTCTCTAACTCTTCTCTTGCATTTCAATTCATATACTTGCTATATTAATTGTTATTCAATTTATACTTGTTGTATCATTTGATATATTGTGATTCAAACATTGTCTTCCGCTGAATTTAATTGAACCATAATTTTTATTTGGTAATTATTTTGAAAAGTTTGCAATACCTTTATTCACCCCCCCTCTAGAGGTATATACCTGGGCCAACACATAAGATAAGTTTATGCCTTCTTAATATCATATAATATGAATATGATATGTCCTTCAGGTTTGGTTTTAAGGCATATCTCTAACACTATAATCAAATCATATTCAATTCAAAGTGAATCTCATTCACTATTTAATCTTATCCTTTCAGTGAATTGCATTCACTACTAATCATTTCAAAATCAAAAATGAATCGCATTCATTCCATAATCAAATCATATTCAATTCAAAATGAATCTCATTCACTATTCCATTTCCAAATTCTCAATAAATTGCATTCATTCCATAATCTAATCAAAGTTGCATTTACCATATACTCATATCCAAATTCAAAGTGAATTTCATTCACTATTTAACCAAATCAAAACTCTAGTGTATTACATTCACTATCTAATCATTTCAAAATCACAGTGAATTACATTCACTGCACTATCAAGCTAGGGTTTCTTGCAATTTCCTTCGCTTCTCAATCGAATTAGGATTTCGAATAAATTTCATTCACTTCCCTAATACTTCTCAAGTGAATCCTCTTCACTGTAATAATCAATTCCAAAACATGCAAATCCACTTTCATGGTGATTTTTCTTGAAAAACTTGTCAAAAGCTCTAACTACCACCTTATCTCTCTTAATCAAGGGTACTAGCACCATCATGCAAGAAGTCAATCCTCGAATTCACAGGGTATTTCGTACCTTTATGTCATGCCTTATCGATTCTTGATCAAACAAATCAAATTTCGGTCAAATCAGAGCTCATAAGTCAAAAAACAATAAAAATAGGGCAAAAAATTGATTAAACCCTCCTTGGGTGGCCATCCACCCTTGGACGGTCATCAGAATGTGATTGGGCTTATAAAGTCCCCACTTTCCCACTTTTGTGTTCATTTTCTCATCTCCTTCAATTTTTAAGAGCTTCTCTCTCTAGAAAATTGCAAACTTCTCTAAATTTGATTTTTTTCTTCAAAACTATTGGTTTCCACCACCAATTTGTGTTAATTCTAAACAAAAAAAACAACAATCAAAGTAAACAATTTCACCTTTTGATTCTCACATTTGGGGTTTATTCTCTATTTTCCTAAGTTTTCTCAACTTTTTCAGGCTTGCATCAATCTTCACCAACATGGTTCATCCAAGGTATCCACTATCCAAATATCCATACTATGAGACCAATAGAAAGTATAAGGCTCCCAAGAGTTATTCCATACCACCTATAGTGCTATCACAATTTCCTTCAAGGTGGAGAAAAACCTTCACACTATCCTTCTTTCGGGTCAAGATAGTAAAACCCAATCTCACTTTCAGTGGAGTTCACACCATACAATCAACGAGAACTCTCTCATTCCTTCTCACAAGGGTTATAGCCCAACCCTTTTACAAGAAATATATACAATAAAAGTTTTGTGTACAATAAAGCTCTTCAAGGAGTAGATGAGTACAAATGAAGCTCATACTAAGATCTTTAAAGATTAAACCAGTTGGCTCATGAGAGAATGTTGTTCTTTGGCTATATTCACAAAATAATTATGTAAACTAGGTTGGCTTGAGTTTTTGTATGTTTATTAGCCCAAATAAGACTCAAAGAATGAGTATTTATAAGCCTTGGGTCAAATATAGTTGTTGGAAGACAAAAACTAGCCGTTATGGATTATTCAACACAAACCCGTTCGAACAGTTCGAGACCATGTTCAAACGGACTAGTCGTTATTACTAGATGACTCCTATTCGAACGGCCTTAGCTTAAGCTCAAGGTTCCTTCAAATGCAAGTAAGCCCCCCAAACATAATTACTATCCCATTCGAATGGTAAGTAAATCTGTTCAAATGGTAACTAAACTCGTTCAAACAGCTCCATTCAAATGGCCAAGCCTGATTTTTCCTATTTTCAAGATAAAACAAGTTTGATCAAAACTACAGCAAAATAGCTTGGACTAACCACCAAGGCATTCTAGAAACTTAACATAGATTGTGACAAATGAAGCCCTAAAATCCAACTAGGTTAAGGTAAAGAGCTAAGAGAGTTTAACCCATAAAGAGATTTACAAATACATACTAACACTCACATAATTACAAAATACATAGACTTCACAAATGAGTCTTTCGTCCTTGTGCTTGGCTTCTCCTTGAACTTCAACAATGCCATAGTTCTTTGCTCCTTGCTCCTTAGTGATTATGCAACTAATCCACTTGAGCTTAGCTTTAATGATCTTCCAATTCATGCTTGAGCTTGGCTTTCCTTGATTTGCCTCATTGATGTCTTGGTTCCTATCTTGCAAATTTACACTTAAATGCAACGCATTAGAAACACAAAACAATGTTTGATAGTATCAAAATCATACAATAAAGATGGATTGAAGCCATAAGGCTAACATTATTTTTATGCATGTGACGTAGTCATTTAATATTGGAAAGATGATCAAATTTTTTTATTCATGTAACATAGTTTGTTAGGAACAAGAATTTAATTTGTAATCAAAAGAATTCAAAATGTACATCCATAATCAAATGAGTATGGAGGTAGCCTATTCATATCCTCACGCCCGCTATTGTTTTTGTTGAAAACTAAAGTTTTAGAAGCACAATGGCTTAAATATTCCAACTAGTTTTGGAAGTTTCTATTAAAAATGAAGGAAAAGAAAAAAAAAAGTGTTGAAAGTTTTAGGTGGCTTTTGGCATGAATTTTTGAAAATTCTTTTGTAGGGAAGTGATTTCAAAGAATTGCTTTTAAAAAATACATTTAGCGAAAAAATAGTGTTTGGTGAATACTAATGCTAGTTTTATTGAAAATTTTTAAGGTAAATATAAATGAAGGGTATTTTTATCCTAAAGGTGGTAAAAGGACAATACACACGACCTAGAATAAAATATATAGCAGCCTATAAGACATAGCTCACCATATATGACTTACAATTTTCAACTTTAATTATGGTGCATTATCTCATATCCTTATAATTTTAAAGCAACTAGGTATTTGGGTGGTTCTCTGGATAAATTACTGCCATTGACAATTTAAAGAAGTAACACATTGAAGCTAAATTCCAACCTATATGCCCAATACTTCAACAAATGCCAACTCCACAAAATCCTTTAGGAAATTGCTTGGAGAGTTCAATTTTCACTCGATAAAACTATCAAATAAATAAATAAAAGGAAAAAAAAAGCACTTATATCACCTAAGGTTGAAATGTGATAATTGTTTAAAGTTGAAAAAGGTTCTTTATTTTACTTAACTTCATTTTACATTACCAAGACAATCACCTAGCTAAAAAGCAATTATCCAAAGGGAGATCATGCTCGATCAGTTGAAATTTCAAATAGGTTCCAAGTAGGGCTGTGCATCGGCCGGTTCGGCTGATTTTGGAGGGATTTTTTGGATTGAACCTTACATCTCAATTTGGAAAAGTGGCACCTCAAAACTAACCGTACAAGACCTTAAACTGTATAGCATCAGCCGGCTCAGTCCACTATTTTTTCGATCAGTGTACTCGGTTTAAGAGAGAAAAAGGCTTTGATAGTTTGAGACAAAGAGTTAGAGAGAGGTGTTGAAGAAGATAACGAAGAGATATCGGAGACGATGTAGGAGGCTGTGCCGGACTATTGGCTGAGGAAGTGAGAGATGATGTCCCAATTCGAGAGAGAGACGCTGAGACAAGCTACAAAAGTAAATGCATGTGTCTCCCACTCTCTCAAGCATATATATATTCTATATTTTGTATATTTTAAAATGAGTTAAAATAATAAAAGCATGTGTGTGAACCGGCTAAATATCCCAAGGGATCGAAAGGCCTTTGTTCACTTTGGGTCATCATGGATTGTGGATGACCTTTATCCGTCTCGATTTATCCTTTTCTATTATCCACGTTTATCCTTCTCTATTAGCCACTCAAGATTGGGTTTTAAAAAGGATAAGAGTTTGTAAAAAAATGGGAGTCGCCACCTTATTTTTAGGGAACAATGAAACCACAAAAAAAGTTTTATTTTCAATAAAACATTGACTCCATATTTTAAGGAAAAACAAGTCTTCGAACCAAAGTTGGATTCGGGGGCTAGGTTATGAAGTGGAAAAGTTCTAAGGAACTCCTTGTAGGCACCCACCTCACCCGAATTAAAGGTCTCCTAATTAAATTTGGGCTTTATCAAAATCTCATAAAAACAACCCTATCATATCTAATCAACCAAGAAAATAGTTATAGATAATACTAGATAATAGATAATAATAATACAAAAGAATCAAAATCCTAAAGACCTTAGGGGACATAGATTCCTCCTAAGATTGGACTTGCGCCCTATTGACTGCCTACGTACCTTACCAATCTCTTGATAAGAATCAAAGTCCACGTAGTTCGATTATTTAGGACTCTCCTATTGTAATGAACCACATAGTTGAAATGACTCTATTTTATCTAGGACTCTAACTTCGAGAGTTTGAATTTGATCAAAAAAAATTTTTGTATAAAAGATGGAATTTCATTCCAATTAAACCACTTTCAAAATCACTTGATTTAGAGTTTTTCTCGAAGTAGACTCCTAAATTAAGTAAAATTCGATTACTATGGTAATTCTTACAACAAAAGACAGTCCTAAGTGGGGTCAAGTAACCCCCCTAATCCTATGGTCTCTATCTAGTCCTAGGTTAATCTAAATACCTAATATACTAATATTATGCATGCTGGAATTTATAGAAAACACGTTAAATATGCAATGGAGAATATAAACAATGCATGAAAAATATCTTAAATGCAATCTAAGGTATCTATGTGAACCTAGGCATGTTTCTAAGTTAGTTTGGATCTTAAAAATGGTTTTTTAATCCATTTTAAGGTTACTTTAAACCTTAGACAGATTTATATGTAACCAAGAAGTGGATTTAAAACCCAAAAATAAAATAAATAAAAGAGGTGTAAATGTCCTAATATGCAACCTAATATGATATATCAAAATAATCATGTTTGAAAACACCAAGTTTAAACATAAGGGAAGGGACTTACCTTAGTTTGTTCCCTCGAACACATTTCATATGATATTTCAAACATTAAACATAAATATAAATGATATAAACAAACCTAAACATGTTCCTATTGACCTATATTAATTTAACATAATCAAAACAACCTAACTATACTTAAATAAAAACCATGAATGCAGAAAATCTACATGTTAACCTATATGCAACTAATCCTAACCTTTGAATACCCAACTTAGGTACCCATCCCTAGTATGGCATAGAAGAAAAAAAGAAGAAGAAGAAGAAAAAAGAAGAAGAAGAAGAAGAAGAAAAAGTATGCAAAAACTTAAAACAAACTTCACAATTATACTAACCTTTTTTGCTTCCTTCTCTCTTGCTCCAAGTTCCTCCTCTAAACTTCAAAGACTTCAAAAACTATAGTTTAGGATGCTAAAGGACTAAATGTAGTGCCTTAAGCTTCTACTCTTCAAGTTTGGCTCTCTAAATGCCTTAATGATGTGTGCTAAAACTGATTCCAGGGCTCTCTATTTATAGGGAAGCTTGGAATTGACTAATGGCTCAGTTTAAATCTCTTAGGAATGATCCAATGGCTCTAAACCAGCCTTCCAAGGTCTTTTAATTCATCTCAAAGTCCCCAAGGCCAAATTGGACACATGGCAAGCACTTGGAAGAGTTTCAGACAGGAGAAAGACTGAAAAATAGCAGCTGGAGGCAAGAAGCTCGGATGACCATCCACCTTGGGACGGTTGGCCGTCCCTCTAGGACGGTTGGCCGTCCCTTGGTGGATGGCCATCGAGCTTGCAGCCCAAATTTGCCCTATATGGGCCTGTTTCAGCCCGTTTCGATCCGATTTCGGCTTCTTTTCGGCTTTTCGGGCCGGTTTTAAGTCCAAATTCGACGATTCTGTTCCAGTGTAAAAATGACGGCCTCGAGAACTTTAGTATAAGGTCTGAATTCGCGGGCGTGCCAGGGCTCAAGAGCCCAAAGACCGTGTGAACACGACCTCTAGCACCTTCTAGGCCGAGAATCTAAGAAAGGTTTTAGATGCCTAGTCGGTCACTTTGGAATTAAAATGGGAATCAGGCGATTAATAAGAATCAAAGGTTAATCCTCTTGGGTTCTAGTGTTAAAATTTCTAAAAGACTTTAAAGATAATGACTTAATGAAAGAAAATAAATTAGACATAAAGAAACTCACTGACTGAAATTAAACTAAATGGAATTAGATGACAAAATAAATACTTACAGTGCATAGCTGAACTAAGTATGAAATAAACTCCATTGACAATTGAAATAAAATTAAACTATGAAATTCAGAAATCAAAGAAAGCAAATACAAACTAACCGAAACTGATGGATTACTACTACTGAAAATGAAAATGACGAACTGCTACTTAGAAAAATTAAAGAAACTGTTGCCGCTACTGAAGAACACTGCTCCAAAGAAGATGAACTGCTACTGGAATGGTCAATTAATGCTACTGAAATTAACTAAAGCTTAGAGGAAAAGAAGTTTGCCATGGGCTGTTTGGATTGAGTTCTCTGTATCCCATTGCTGCTGCTTCATTTAAATAGACAGAGGGCTATTAACCGCTGAAGCCCACTCTTCCATTTCCTTATTTGATGGGCCATGATCCCACTTCTATCGTAACTGCCCATTACACTCTCAGCCCACGTTCAGCTACAATATCCCCTTTTACAATTGCTTCCCGCTTTGCCATGTGTCAACTCTTTGCTGGGCTGTTTTAACTTCTAATTAGAACTGCCCATTACACTCTCAGCCCACTACTCCATCTTTCATGCCAAGCTGCCACGTGTTCTTCTTTAATTGCTATATATTGATCTTTCCCAGCTTCTTTAAAGCTTCTTTCAGCCTAGCACGTGGCATCACCCCATTCACTCTTGCATGCCTACGTGGCAGTCTTTTAATAATGCCCACGTGGCATTTTTTATGGTAAAAAAATTCAAGCGCCGAAACGATCGTGATTCGATTCTCCATGTTTTGAGAAGTGTTTAAAGCGAAAATGCATTGACCAAAGTCAAAGTTTTGGGGAAAAGTCAACCAATTAGCTGTTTAGGGCCTGCCGAGCCCAAATTAGGGTTTTAAAATCTGCTAACTGATTGCTCTCGAAATCATTTCTTCTTCTCGAAACAAGTTTTATTAAGAAAGTGTTTTGAAGCCTTTGACGGCTTTAGTTTGTTAAAAAGATCGAATCCCGGTTATTTCCGGTCGAAACCCTAATCTGAGCTTAAAAGGGCCTTTTGAGCCTCAAGAGCCAAACATGAGCCAGAAGGCTCAACAGACCTTGCCACTGATCAACTTAGCTACCAAACACACCTTAAATATCTATGCCAAAGCCTCGAGACCATTCGAGACAAGATCGACAGTCATTCAGAGCTTTTGTGATTCAAAGGACAGTACTGCCCTTCAAGTCACAAAATGCCTTATTTTCTATCAAACTTGGCTCAGAATGCCATGAAATTTGACAAGGATATTCCTAGACTCTATAAAAACTAAATGATAGAGGAACCGACTCAACCTGACCTAAAAACCTATATGCGATAATGACCTCTATCTAACTGCTTACAAGGGTAAAACTGGCAACTTAGGGCTTTAACACCCTATTTCACCTCTAATCACAGGCAACTGCTTGAACTGGAAATGAGGTGCGCAATAGATTCCCAAGCGTAGGAGTCTACCGGTCGTCAAGCAATAAATACTAGGGAGTCCCTAGGTCATATCCACAGGGAGTGGAACAAGTCCAAATGATCCTTAGGTGTTGATAACCAAAGAATGTAAAAGAAAGTGTAAAATAATGGGGGTTGATTGTTGTTAAGTATTTGTAGAGAATTAAGTAAATTAAGCTAACAATAATGAAATGTAAAGGGTTGGATTCTTGGGTTTCATTCCATCCACAACTTAGGAACATGTATTTCTCACAATGATTTCTCATCTAGGATCCATTGAAGAATGGTCTTTGATGGATGATTTAACTTTAAATGCATTTTGAACGGAAAACTCATCTAGGATCCATTGAAGAATGGTCTTTGATGGAGGATTTAGCAATAAAAGCATAATGGTGCTAAATGGAAATAAATATTCTCTTGAACATTTCATCAAACACTTGAAATGCATATAGGTTCAAGCACAATGTGTACCAAGTATCACTTGTTAACACATTGTCAAGAAGATGCCAAACCAAGAGGATTCAAATATGAAAACATTTATAACCATTCAAACACAAAACACAAGGAAAATGGGGTTGGATAATGAAAAATACTCATTGGGGCATTTTAGCAAACACTTGGAGTGCATGTGGTTCAAGCACCATTTGTGCCAAGCAAAAGCTTGTCTACAAATGGTCAAGATATACAAAACCAAGTGGTTTCAAGAAATAAAGAGCATTTGATATCATCCAACCAACATTCAAAGCACAAAAAATGGAGAAAATGATATTACCTTTGTTGTGGGGTGGAAATCCACCATGGAATCCAACCTTGGGAACCTAGAAAGCCATAAATGCAAGGAAAGCAAATACAAAGCAAGTGATTCTTAGATAAAATGACATGAAATACAAAGTTTAACAAGCTACAAAGAAGAACAACTAAGATTACAAAGCTTAAATGAAAATGAGAATGGAAAACAACCTAAACTAAGCTAATCCTAAGCTAAACTAAGAGAAAAACTAAACTAACCTAAGAGAACCCTAAAAACTAAGTGGGAGAGGTAGAGAGGAAGGCAAACCAGCTGCCAAATGTGTATAAATATCCCCTCCCTTAGGGTTACAAGAGTGGGAGTGAAAATACCAAAGTGCCCTTGCAAAAAGGGCAAATTCCAAGCAACCCGGGTGAATTCTCGAGCAGGGGTACCGGTACCTCTTTAGGGGGGGTACCGGTACCTTTAGGTACTGAAAAGGGGGTACCGGTACCTCTTTAGGGGGTACCGGTACCCTTTAGGCAAAATTTCCCAAAATGCTCTAAAAATGCCTTGCGAAAGCCTCCGACTTCAAATGGTCATATCTATCTCATCTGGAGTCGGATTTGGACGTTCTTTATATGCACGCGAAGCTTGAGAAGTCTTATTTCCAACCATGGTGGTCTCATTGTCCAATTCAATCTGGAGAGAAACAGGTTTTCTAAAATGTCCAGATTGGTCGCTTTTTGCACTTCATGACTTCGTTTGCC
>JAESVK010000592.1:155141-180641 GCA_017140935.1 Hamamelis virginiana | reverse complement strand
TTTTACTTATTTTCTGACAATGCACATATTCTGCAGGTATGGGCTTATGAGTATCTTAGCCTGAATAGTCCCATGCTCATTGCTAATGACTTTTCTTGGCCAACCCTTGCTCGATATGCCCCGAATCGGCGAGTGAGTGCCGTTGCCCATAGGCACGATTATGCCTATAGTCGCGCCTTTCTTGTAGGGTTACGTTCTAACAAGGTAACCATCTTCATTTTTGCTATCTTCTCACAATGCTCAAACTTTTTGTAATATGCCTTGTCTTCAGGTGAGGTTGAGTCCTTAGCATCACTGGAGGTGTACCATGCATGTTCAGCTTAGTTCTGTAGTTGAGATGTCGCATAAGAGAATCCTATTTGAGGGGCTTTCCAGCAGATACTGGTACCTTGCAGAAAGAATGCGCGCTTAACTTTGTGGAGCTTATTTGGCTGCTCGTGTGCTTCATGCACCTCCTCTATCTATGAGGCATGCTGATAGATTGACAGGCCATGCCTTGGCGGACGCCATGGCTGGTGTATTTGTGGACGTTTTCCATCATCAACATGAGGATTATCGCACATTCTGTCAGCGTTATCTGATGCGTCCATTAGTGTCAGGGTTTCCACCTAGTGAGGTATTGAATTTTCTCTTGATTGCTTTACCCCTTTTTTCACAAACTGTTCCTCATATCTCTTCTTTTGACAGGGTCGTCGAGCCCGAGGGAATGCTTCCCATTCTGCAGCTGCTGCAACCCATGATGAGGGCGATTCTTCATCTTCTGCTCCTTCTTTGCCACCTGTTCCTTGGCAGGTGCAAGTCATTGAGGATGGCAACTTTGTTCAGAGACCAATCACTCGCATGCCTTATAATGAATACCTTCATCTCGATCCTTCTTATACTTCGGTAATAATCGTACTTTCACCCTTTGTCATACATAGCTCTTTCTTTCCTAATATTTGAATCTTCTGTCCTTTCAGGTGCCTACATCGTACACTGAAGAGTGGTTGGTGTAAAGTGCATCATTGACTAGAGAACTTCAAATGATGAATCTTGATGCGCATAACGCGAACATAGCTGCACAGGTAACTTTCTCTTTACTCTTTCAATAATCAGCAACTTCATTCTTCATCAATCTAATCCCAAACTTTGGGTTTGCAGGCTTCGGCCCAGCCTTCACAGGAGCACTATGGATCGCGAAGGGATCACGAGGCATCGGGTTCACGGGGAACGAGGAAATCATCCCGGCGGAGATGATTTTTTACCATTAGGCCTATAGGAGGCTTGCTTAGGATTTTCTATATAATTTCTCTTCTATATATACACCGAAAACCCTGAATATTACGACCTAATGAGAAAGTAAATATGTTTCAATTGCTTTTTTGGTTTAATTCTAACCCAAAAATAGGTCAAAACTGACGAAAATTGAGCGAAAAGTCAAACCGGGTGTCAAAAAGTCTCGAAAAAGTCAAAATTAGGTAAAATTGGGGATCGGGGAAGGATGACCATCCCCCCATGGACGGTTGGCCATCCCTAGGGGACTGTTGGCCATCCCTAATGGGATGGTCATCGACCCTAGTTTCTAATTTTTGACTATTTTGACGATTTTTGAGTTTTTAAGTGTCCTACTTCGCCTCTAACTCAATTTTCTTTGCCAAAAAGTTATAAAAACACACCCCTATGCTCACTTTCATCACACTAAACACAATGGAAGCTCTCAAGTTGATCCTCAACCTATTCGTAGCGAGAATGCGAGTGGAAGACAAGAAGGTGTTCGCGCGATTTGGCTTGACTTCGTGATTCTTTCTCTGTCATGTGAAACTTGAAGACAAGCTTCTCAACTCTGTGATCCACTTCTGGGACTTTGATCTTCATGTATTTCGCTTCAACCGTGTATGTCCTTTAATTTGAAGAGTTTTGTGCCTTAATGAATATCTCTGCTAGTGGTCCTTTCATCTTTCCTACCATTCGTCGAGGTTATTTCCAAACCTTTTCTTCTCTCTTTGAAATTTCGTCTAGAGAAGCTTCTTCATACATCCATGAAAACTCTATTGATCTTCTCAAACTAGCTTCATTTTTCTTGAGGGAAGGGGGAAAATCACTAGCTCTTCATAGGCCTACCCAGTACGCACTTGCCTTATGCATAATGGGTTGTTTCCTTGTTTCGAACGGAACAACTTTCATACCTATTGAAACATGTGAGCTCATTCTAACATTGTCGAAGTCTTATAACATTATTCCCCTGGTGTTAGCTGAGACTTTGAACGGGCTTGACCACTTTCACTCCAACTCTGCCTCTTACATTAGGGGTAGCCCCATTCTTCTTCAGATGTGGTTGGTTGAGAGACTCAAGCTGATCACTCCTCTTGATGGGCCCAAACACTTGTCCCATGACTATTGTTCGCGAAAAGTTTTATCCTTTGAGCGTCACTCGATTCAGGACATGATCATCTTCTTCTTTTCTCTAACTTGGAGAGATATTCAGTGGTATGTGGCTATATGGGACTGCAGCGACGAGTATGTGATACACACCTCGGGATGCTGTCAGGTGAAGCTCATGGGCTTAAAGCATACATCATTCTACTAGGCTTTCCGCGTACTTCGCCAAATGAGCCATGTTCAAACAAACCTCCCTATCAAAGGGCACATTTAAGGGGTAGAGGTGGCTACTCCTTCTTTGGTATCTTGGGCTATGAAGAAATGGGCTTAAAATTTATCTATGATTCAGGTGGAGAATCTCAATGGGTCTTTCAGGCTTGGTGAGGGGTATCGGGCTTGGCTTAAACAGGATTTGGGTTCAAAAGTGAAAGCCATGAAGGATAAGGCTCGAAGCCTCGCATATAAATCTCTAATTGTAACTCAGTCAGCAGGTTCGTCTCTCCCATCAGATGTGTCGTGAGCTAAGACGGCTAAGAGAAAGAAGAAAAATGAAGATGAGGCCCAGGCCCGTAGAGCGAGGAGAGCTTAGAATAGACTAGGAATTTTTATTTATTTTTAAAGCAGAATGAATGTGAGAATTATAAGAAATAGGAATTATGGGCACATATGGCATGTAATAAGACTTTTAAAAGGTGTCTACCTTTTATGGATGAATAAATATCAAATTTATTAGAATCTCGACAAACTCTACTTGACAATTACAATAGAATCAACTTGTTGATTGTTTTTACAAGAAATAGACCGCTCCCAAGGTAACTTTATGGTCTGCCTACGTATCCTCGTCCTTGATGTACTCTTTTATCATTCTTTGCGACTTTTTGTGATATCTTGGGGAATCAGGTCTTCGTAGTTCATGAACCAAGTCGAAGAAGTCCATATTTTTTCATTTTTTTCATTTTTTTTATATTATTATTTTTTATATGTGGTACTTCTTCAATTGATCCAAATTGGTAGGTTGAGAGAATTCATTCCCATCGATATCTGAAATCTTCACTGCTCCGCCGGACAGTATTTCTCTGATGATATAAGGACCTACCCATGTGGGCTTGAACTTTCCTCACGGGTCGTGGATCGATGCTTGGATCTCCTTTAGTACCAAATCCCCTTTCTTTAAACCACTTGTGAACCAGCCAACCTGATCGGGAGGCCTCTCGTTCACTTTGGGGGTTTCTTGAGTGGATTGTGGATGATGTTTATCCGTCTCGATTTATCCTTCTCTATTATCCACATTTATCCTTCTCTATTATCCACTCAAGATTGGGTTTTTGAAAAAGGATAAGAGTTTGTAAAAAACTGGGAGTCGCCACCTTATTTTTTGGGAACAAGGAAACCACAAAAAAAAGTTTTATTTTCAATAAAACACTGACCCCATATTTTGGAAAAGCATGGTCTTTGAATCAAATTTGGATTCGGGGGCTAGGTTACGAAGTGGGAAGGTTCCAATGAACTCCTTGTAGGCACCCACCTCGCCCTAATTAAAGGTCTCCTAATTAAATTTGGGCTTTATCAAAATCTTATCAAAATAATCCTAGCATATCTAATCAACCAAGAAAGTAGTATATAATACTAGATAATAATAATAAATAATATAAAAGAATAAAAGAAACCTAATGATCTTAGGAGACAAGAGTCAACCTAAGATTGGACTTGCGTCCTATTGACTGCCTACGTACTTTACCAATTGCTTGATAAAGATCAAAGTCCACATAGTTCGATTACCCTAGGATTCTCCTATTGTAATGAACTACACTATCATTAGCATTCTATCTCATTCAAGACTCTATCTTCGAGAGTTTTTATTAGTTTGAAATTTTTTTTAGAAAATAATTCATCAATTAGTAGATTCCCAATGAACTTAGAATTCCTTTTGAAACACAATTCTTATCAAATCATAATTCTTTTAAAAGTGGTAATTTTATCCCAAATCAAATCCTTTCAAAGGGTGGAATTTCATTCCAAATCAAACTCAGAGTTCCAATTTCATTGGGATTCAATTAATTGTGGATTAATTTTGATAAAATATCAATTTTGAAAATTATCTTAAAGATATGATCCTAAATTCACTAGAATCCCAAATCTAGTGTAATTCTTACAACAAAGAAGAATCCTAGGTGGGATCAAATGATCCCCTAATCCTAGGGTTTCTAGCTAATCCTAGGTTAGTCTAAACACCCAAAACACTAAACAATGCATGCTGGAATTTCTGGAAAATACACAAAAATGCAATAAACAAATGCAAACAATGGATGAAAAATGTTCTAAATACAATCTAAATTGTCTATGTGAACCTAGGCATGTTTCTAAGTTAATTTGGCCTAAAAAACGAGTTTTAATACACTTTAAAGCCACTTTAAATCCTTAGATAGATTTGAATGTAGTCTTGAAGTGTACTTAAAACCCTAAAATAATGAATAAAAATGGTAAAAAAAAAAATGCACTAAATGCAACCTAATATGCATACTAGAACTATCATCAAGACATAGCATTTAATCACAAGGGAAGGGACTCACCTTTGCATGCTCCCTCGAACACATTTTGTATATCAAATAAACATTCCAAGTGATAAAAAAAAATAAACTATGATGAGAATAATACTAATACTAAACTTGAATAGATTAACAACCTAATATAAAGGACTTAAACATGCATTCCTATACATTGAAAATCCTATCATGCATACTAAAAGAGATTCTAAATATGAACACCTAATCCTAAACACTCAATCTTAATATGGTATGATAATAGAAGAGAAGAAATATGCATATATTCCATGTATTATTAAACTAATCCCTATCATGCATACTAATAAATAAACCTATCATGCATACTAAGAATGAACTAAATCCTATGCATGCATACTAATAATGAACTAAATCCTATGCATACTTAAAGAAATAAAAAAAAAAAAACCTAATCTAGCATGATCATAGAAGAAGAAGAAGAATGCAAAACTTTAAATAAACTACAAACTCTACTAACCTCTTTGCTTCCTTCCCTCTTGCTCCAAGCCTTCTCCTTAAGCTCCAAGGACTCCAAGGACCTCAAGGACTTTAAAACTTAAGCTAGAGTGCTATGGGGGAAGCTTGTGTAATTGCTCAAGGCTCTACTCTCCAAGCTAGCTCTCTTAAGCTTATTCTGTGTGTTAAAACTGATTTCAGAGCCCTCTATTTATAAGGAGGCCTGAGTTTGATCAATGGCTGAGTTTAAATCTCTTACGAATGATCCAAGGGCTCTAAAACAGTCTTCCAAGGTGTTTGAACTCAGCCCAAAGTCCCCATGGCCGAACTGGACACATGGCAGGACTTTGAAGAGTCCCGGGCAGAAAAACCACTCAAACTGTACAATTATTGGCTAACATGATCGATGGCCGTCCTCCTTGGGACGGTTGGCCATCCTTCATGGACGGTTGGCCGTCCCTTAGTGGATGGTCATCGATCCTCCATTCTATTTTTGCCCTATGTGGGCCTATCTCAGCCCGTTTCGACCCGGTTTCGGCTTTTTTCAGCTTTTCGGGCCCGTTTTAAGTCCAAATTTGACGATTCAAGCGCCGAAATGATCGTGATTCGATTCTCCATGTTTTAAGAAGTGTTTGAAGTAAAAATGCATTGACCAAGGTCAACGTTTTAGGGAAATATCGACCGATTAGCTGTTTAGGGCCTGCCGGGGCCCAAATTAGGGTTTTGAAATCTGCTAACTGGTTGTTTTCGAAATCATTTCTTCTTCTCATTTTTTTTTCGAAGATGCATTATTCAACCCTTTTCATCACCTATATCACAAATTTCAACTTCTTTTCAAAAATAAACTGCTCAATATTGAGACATGGCACACAAAACACCAAAGCACAAAAACAAGACTCAAAGACTCAAAAACGACTCTCCAACCAAGAATTGATTCACCTAACCTCTACCCTTAGGTTCCCTAAGTTGGCCAAGAAAAGGAAACTTGAAGGCTCAAACTAGGTGCGAATGGCAATTTGATATGAAATAATTTTTAAGCTCAAATAAACAAAAATGACCTATAATCATTTTCCATGACTTACAAAAGTTTAAATAATGCGCAACAAAACTATCCGTCATGCAAATGCTAAACTAACATAAAAATGGATGTGGAATGAATAGATAAGAAAGAAAAATAAGATAAAATAGAATTTTCACGTGGAGACAAAATGTGAAGAATAAGACAATAGTAGACAAATTTAAGTAAGGCATCTTTTGGTTCAGAAAATATCATGAATGATCCGTGCGTGTGCAAATAGGAACTCACCTACACATATGCATATGCTCAAAACAAAGCATAACTCAGAGATTTGTAGACTTATAAAAACATACACATATTGAAACAAGTTCAAAAATCACTCAATCCTTAAGGGAATGTGTGGACCAGCCTCCGGGACAGGGCTTTATGAGGTGAGTCCACATCATCACCGGGCGATGTGATTAGGGGGGTTTAGAAAACAACAAAACAAAGGAGTCGCCACCTTATTTTTAAGGAATAAGGAAACCATGAAAAATATTTTATTTTTAAAATCAAAACAAAACAAACTCCATTTTCAATGAAAAGACAGTCTACAAACCAGAGTTGGATCCGGGGGCTAGGTTACGACGTGGGAAGGTTCCAAGCTTTCACTTGTAGGCACCCACCTCGCCCTAATTAAAGGACTTCTAATTTATTTGGGCTATTTAAATCCTTAATGCAAACAATCCTAAATAATCTAATCAACCAAAAAATAGTGATATAAATGCAATAATCTATATTAGTTATATTAATTATAATAAAAAATATACAAACAAACCCTAAGAACCTATAATACCCTACGGGCATCCTAGGGCGGACTTGAGCCCTATTAGCGCCTACGTAACTTACTAGTATCACCTAGCAAGTATCAAAGTTCACGTAGTTCGACTACCCTATGACTCTCCTATTGTAATCGATCATATCATCAAAGGTATTCAACCTAATTCAAGACTCTAACTTCGAGAGTTTTGTTTGTTTAAAATCATTTATTCAAAATCATTTCAAATTAAAAGACTTTCTTAAAATCCAAATATGCTAAAAAAATTCTTATCTTTAGAATTAAATTCCAATTGAAAATCTTTTTCAAAGATATTTCAAAAAAACAAATCATATTAAGGGGAATTTCATTCCAAAGTAAAAATCTTTAAAACATTTCAAATCTTTTTGAAAATCATTTAATAATCAAATATCTCATAAAATCATGTTTATTTCATAAACATTGCATCAAAAATCTTTTTAGGAAATCTCTCGAAGATTGACTCTTAAATTGATTAAAATACTCAAATTTGAGTATGACTTTTACAACAAAGGACAATCCTAGGGAAGGTCAAGTGACCTTCCTAAGCCTAGGGTCTCTAACTAGCCCTAAAGTTTGTCTAAAACCCTAAAATCTTAATGCAATGCATGCTGTAATTTAAACAAATCCAAACAAATATACATGAAATTGATCCTAACAATGCATGATAATGCTCCTAAATGCATACTAATTAATCTATGTGAACCTAAGCATATTTCTAAGTTGGATTTGGCCTTAAAATAATTTTTAGAAGTGATTTAAGGGCATAAACAAATCCGGACATATTTGAATATGAACCTTTAACCACTCTAAAAATCATGAAAACAAAGAATAAAAATGTGAAGATGACCTAGCATGCTTTCTACATGAATATACTATGAAAGTACTATAAAAATCATGCAAAAAAATGGCTTAAAAATGTTAATTAAACCACTTTAAAACATGTATTCAAATCTGGACAGATTTAAATACATATTTAAAGTAGCTTAAAAATCATCTTTAATCCATGAAAATATCAAATAAACACCCTAGCATACAATCTATCATGCTTGACTAAATTACCATGCAAAAACATATCAAAAACTATACAAAAATATGTTTAAACAATTAATTTAAACACAAGGGGAGGGTCTTACCTTCTCACGCTCCCTCGTACACAATTTATATATTCAAACAATCAAATTCATGCCAAGTGTTTAAATAATCGTGAAAAAGCATAAAAAAGACTCAAGACTCATCACATGTCAAAATAACATATTAACGTACTCATATTACCATTAAAATCACCAATCAATTATCATGAGATTCAAATAACAACATGAATATATCAACATTTACTCTAAACATGCTTACACATAAAATAATGGAAAACTCATCCTAAACATGATTACTAGCATAAAATAATAGCAAAACTAATCCTAAACACATCTAATCACATAAAATCATAATGAAAAATATCCTAACATGCTTGCTAAACATATAATCATAATAAAACTAACCCTAATCATGCATGTTCACATAAAACAATGATAAAACTACTTCTAATCATGCAAGCACACATAAAATCACAAGAAAACTAACCCTACTCATGCATACTTACATAAAATCATAAATATGCTAACCCTAATCATGCATACTCACAGAAATTCATAAAAAAGGCTAACCCTAATCATGTTTGCTAACATACAATCATAATAAAAAAACTATGCTAATCATATTTACTCACATAAAATAACAATAACAGATAACCCTAATCATGCTTGCTAATATATAATCATAGTAAAGCTAACCCTAGACATGCAAACTATATTAAACAAGCCACCTACAACAACTAATATCATTCTAACATATGCAAGCCACTAAAAATCCATACATATAATACATATTAAAACATTGAGATGAAAGAGAAGATCTATATCAAAATAACAAAACTTGAACTAGGATAGGATCCTTACATTTTCTTCCTCCTTCTTGGCTATGTTCCTTCAATCCCCAAGCCTTGAATTCCTCCTTCCTCTCCCTCCTTAGCCTCTGGTTTTCTCCCAAATGATGAATCAAAAAACGAAATTCTAAACCCTAACCTCTTGGTCCTTCTCTCTCTAACTCTATAATGAAGCATATATAGAGCTAGGGTTCAAAACTTTGAATGGTTAGGATTAATCTATCTAAAAAACAATCCTAGGGCTTAGAATGAGTCTCCCTAGGGTTTGAAAGCTGAAACCCTTCGAATTCATCCCAAAAAATCAAATCAAATCAAATCGGCCAACATAGGTGAAAATTTCCAAAAAAGAAAAATGGGGTCGACCATCCTGGTGACCATCCTAGCCTGGACGGCTGGCCGTCCTGGGCTGGACGGTTGGCCGTCCTAGCTAGGACGGTCACCGTAGTGACTTCCCAAATTTTGTCCCATTTTCAATGGGATTTCATATTTTGGCATATTTTGGTCAAATCTGATCCAAATTCGATGGTTCAGGGCTCAAAACGACCGTGTTTTGATCCTCCACATTTTTAGAATATTTTTGGGTTAAAAATACTTGACCATGGTCAAGGGTTTTAGCAAAAAGCTAGCCAATTGACCCGGTTGTGCCAAAATTGGTCATATGACCATTCTTTGTTTTGTAAAATTGATCAATTAGGCTTGAACCACTTCTAAAAACATGGTTTTAATATGAAATTGGTACTTGAAAACATGTTTTGAAAATCTTTCATTTTGGTGAAAATGACCAATTCACGGTCGATTTGAACAAAACTCTAATTCAGCTCATTCTTACCCGTGGGATCGATTTTGGGCGAATATATCCCAACCATTCAAAGGCTCAATTGACACTTCAAATACACTCCTCACATCTATATAAACCTCATGAGACAATCCATTTCGAATTCGGTGGTCATTCGGAAATTATACGAGAAAAAGGACGAAAATGCCCTTCAAGTCGCAAAAACCCTAATTACCTATCGAGCTCTCATCAGAATGCCATGAAAATTTACAGGGATGTTCTAAAACACCTCAAAAGTCAAATGCAATACAAATGGGTTGATTCCAATCGAAATGTACACATGAAACAACGAATTGTCCTTTTCCTCAGAAAAGGGCAACTTAGGTAGTTTGGTCTTTATAAGGCCAATTCCTCACCAAATAATCCACTATTCGAGCTAATCATTTGTATAAACATATGGTAGAAATAATTGGTAAAAATGGGGTGTCCACAGAATGACTAAAATTGTTCAAAATTTTCCAAAAATTTCAAATTGCTTATTCCTCCCCCCCAACTTAAATCATGCATTGTCTTCAATGTATGTATACCAGAATAAAGCACAATAGACAATATGCAAAAGAGAAAGAAATCAATCAACTCATACCATACCACCGAACTCAAACCTGAAATCTTCTCCATTGGTTTCCTCCCAAAAACAAGTTTCCGTTTTACAATTTTAGCCGGTAAAAGCTTCAATCGACATAACAGAAATTTAGTTAAGGAATTTGATTGAAGAGTAGGAAGCATTAGGGAAAATAACTTACCTTTAGGCTTCCAAGGTATAATGCCTAAGAAGAGTGTGGACTCAAAAAGTTATTAATCGTTGAAATAGCAAGGCCCACACAAATATTATCAAATTGAGGCGGGCATACATCAAATGAATCAAAGCATGTGGTATATGGTAATGCCTCTTCAACATCTTTCCCTAATTTCCCGACACTTTCGGGCTCACTAAGCTCTTGCATCTTTCTCTCACTAGTAAGCTCCCTTGCCCATTACATTCTACCACCTCGGGGACTCTAAACTCATCTCCTATTTCATTTTCACTAGACTCCCCCCCAACTTTAGTATCTGTGACCGCCTCACTCCTTAAAATCATATCAGTGTTTACTTCCTCAAGGTATTGAGGGTATTGCGAATGAGAAGTCCCATCCACAAATGTGTCCATGGGGTTATGGTCGGGTTGACTTAGAAGCCTACCCTCCTTATGACAACTAAGAATTGCCGCGATTTGCCCCACTTGTTGCTCTAATTTAGCTATGGACTGAGAATGAGAATGAAGAAGTTGACTATCAGCCTATATATTCTTTAAAGCATTGAGAACCTTATCCTCAAAGTCAGAACTCCCTTGGGGTTGCTCTGGTTGGGGTTGAGTGACACTTTGGTACTGAGATTGGAGATGGGGAGGCATATAGGATTGATCAATATTGGACTTCTCCCAACAAAAATTTTCCCTAGATTGTTGGTAAAACTGACTGCTTGACCCTTGAAAGGGTTGAGACCACCACAAGTTAGGGTGACTCTCCCAATCCGAATTGAAAGAATTAAAATAAGGGTTATTCCAAGAGTTAGAGAACCTTGGGTTGCATTTACCTGATCCTTAATGAACTCTGAGTACTGATTAGCCATAGGACAAGAGAAAGTGTCATGGCTTATGTTCGCACAAATCCCACAAACCTCATTAACAGGGAAAGGAGGTATCCTAGGTAGTTGGCCTTGAGCGGCAAGCAATTAATCCAATTTCTTGGACAACGCTGCCACTTGCTGATTCATCATAAAATTACTATCGACCTCATGCACTCCTCATTTCTTAGGTAGATTGAAGGACAAAGATGACTTCCTAACTAGATGTAATGCAAGAGATGCAGTACCACTAAATAAAAAGAAAAAGAATAAGAAAAAGGTGAGAAGGAACTCCCCTCGATCCCGATTGCTAGTCTTTACGCGGTCCTATCCAAATCTTTGGCACCTAAGCAATTAAATTTTTAGCGATTGGCCTTGTGGCCTTAGCGCGCAAAAATCCCGATTAGAAAACTGTAAAACAAACAATCTAGGAAGAGGGAAGTGGAGGGTTAGTAGCAAAAGGAAACAAAAACCTAAAAAGATAAAAGAAAAAAAAATCCTAAAACTACAACTAAAACTGAAATTACTATAATTCCTATAACCGTGCTATAGTCCCGGCAACGGCGCCAAAATTTGATCGGCCCAAACAAGGGAGGTTATTTCCTTGTTTGTGATCAAGATTTAAAATTTATAAAGTACTTGTGCTTGTAACCTCAATTCATTGGAAAAGTGATTTATGCACGGGTGTCGATCCACAGGGACTAAAGGCTGAGTTATGAGAAACTAAGGTGAATTCGATTTTAGTTAAGCTAACAATCTTTGATTTGAGAGTGGTTGTTTGTTTAAACTAAAGAATATGAAACAAATAATATAAAGTAGAAAGTCTTGGGTTGTCGAATCCACTTAACTCGCATCAATCGCATTCATAAGTTTGATTAAGGTTTATGCATATCCATGGTAGTGGTGATTTAGACTACAAGAATAAACCATCCAAAATAATCATGTATATTTGAATCAAGCATGGATCATCCCTTTAAGGCATGGACTGTTAAACGAGAATGTACAATCCATCCAAGTAGGGCATGAACCATCTAGCTTCACATATACACGTTCGATAAGAACCATTGCACAACAAATATAATTGAAATCGCAGAAAACAACTATATTGATAGATCAAGACATTCAAAACTATATTACATAAGGGCAATATCCTTAATGTTGTACAATCACAACAAATATACATAAAACCCAAAACCAAACCTATGAACATGTTAAAATGGAGAAAAGCTTCATCTTTAACCCAAGAGGGAAACCTAGCCTTCCATGGTTGGGGGAGAGTTGTCACAGTTCATCCTTCCTTCCATGTGCAACCAAGAATCCCTTGAGAATGAGAGAGAAGAGAGAGAGAGTTTAGGTCCAACCTCCAAAAGATCCAAGATCCCCTCTAAACAGGCTTAGAGGGTGTATTTATAATGCACCAAGACTCTTCCTCTGATAAAACTACCAAAAATATACTGAAAATAGCTTAAAAAGTCGAAAACACGCTTCCCGAGGTGTCTCCTATCAATAGGTTTGAGCCCCCTATCGATAGGGTTGACCCCCTATCGATAGGGTAGCTTTCAGCTGCAAAATTTCCACCCATGAGAGCACATATTGATAGGCCTATCGATAGGGTTTGCCACCCTATTGATAGGGTGACTTTTGAATCCCCAATTCAGAACTAGACTTCCCAAGCTTTCTAACGATAGGTTGTACGTCAAAATCGGAGGCCGGATGAGGGAGATATGGCCATTTGAAGTTGGAAGTTTTCGTCGGGAAAAAATTGCACAACTCTAAAAGTCTCCAAATGGCTTCTAACACTTTTCTATCAACTTTGGCACATTAAATCCATCTCGAACCATCCTTCTATCATGCAATCCACCTCGAACCAAGCTCCTAGCATGCATAACTCTCTCACTTGATCTCCAAGAGCTCCAAAATGAAATATTTGGCGGGTTTTCCTACAAAAAGCACAGAACACACATTAACACTAAAACTAACTAAATCAAAGTACTTACGGTGTAAAACCATCGAAATTAACCTCCGAATGTTGTAAAACGAAGCATGATTGTGACTTAATCAACATGGTTAATATCTTCCTCATCGCTAGCCCAAATATCCGCTATCTCTTCAGGTGTATTCATCAAATCTTCTCATTCTATGATATCAACCTCAATTCCTAACCCGTCATCTATAGTAGACTTGGCAGAAGTCGATCTTGACTTGAAATATTGGGTGACCCATGGTTGTCTTGGGTAAACGGCTAAATAACGAACTTCTCCGTACATATCGGTGGTCCTGGCGGTCATGCGGGTTCTATTCTCAAAATGCTTCTTGAAGATAACCTGGCTGGCTTCCTCGGAAATAATGAGATTTGGATCTTCGGGTTCATCATGAGCCCGAGAAACATTCTCTTTAGGCAGATCAGGGATGTCATCCCAACTAGTGGGACAATGGGCTCTTCAAAAATGGGCTTCTCTACCTTTGGATAAAGGACATAGAAATCGAACTTTCCGCTTGGTTCACCCAACAGGCCTACTTCAGGATCTCCAGCCTCATATCTCTTTCACAACTCTTGCTGGCTGGTCCCAGTCTTGGAAAAGGCTTTCTCGGAACTTGGCTTAAATGGGGCAATGGGCTTAAGGGTTTGACAGGGATGGGACACCTCGACTGTGGTGATAGGGGATGAAGGGTGAGGATGGATGGGCTTACAGTGGCTATAAGGGTTGGCATGGATAACATTAATATTGGCTGGTGGTGGGACTGCATGGGTAGAAAGTGGATTTTAGGTGACATTGGGTTGAGAAGGTGGGGAAATGGTTTTGTTATCTATGAGGTCTTGAACTTCATGACGAATACGGATGCAACGGTTGGTAACATGGCCTTTGGATTGATGGAATTGGCAGTATTCATTTTCATTGTAATTCTTGGGTAATGGATTGAGTATAGGTCTGGGCTCTAAAGGTTGGAGCAAGCCTCGAGCTTTTAATTTCTCGAAAAAATTTTCCAATGGCATATAAAGTTCGGTGAATTTTCTGAATGGTTTATTTCCTAAGGAAAAGGGTTAGGTAAATGGAGCAGGCTGAGATATGGCATTGACTTCGATAGCCTTCCCATTGATGACAGGTCAGTGGTTCTTGTAGGGTTCATCGGTTCGGAGGGCTCCATAAGCTAGAGCGTCCTCCACTTGGGTACCAGCAGCGACCAAAGCTCGGAAATTTGGGAGATATTGGAAAAACATGTGCTTATGATAAACTGGGAGCAAGTTATTCACTATCATGCGGATTTGTTGTTCTTCCTCAGGGCGGTTAGCCATTTTAGAAGCCTTGGCTCTCCAGCGGGTGAGAAAAGCAGAGAAAGTTTCCCTTGATTCCTATTTAGTAGTCTCCAAATCCTTCATTGTGACATCAACTTCTGTGTTATACCTGTAATGATTGCTGAACTTAGTGCATACATCCTCCCAGGTCTTCATTCTCGACTCATCCAGTGCCAGAAACCATTTTAGGGCAGACCCTGCTAGTGTCTCATTAAACATTTGGGCTAACAAATCATCGTCAGCCCCTCGTGGGTGTATGGCCCTCACGTACATCTTCAGATGGGTCTTAGGACAACCCATTCCATCAAACTTCTCTAACACGGGCATTCTAAAAAGAGTGGGCATACGAGCCTTAGGGAATAGGGATAACGATGACATGTCCACCAAATCATCAGACTTTTTGATAATTCTCATGGCTTTTTCCAAGGCTTCCACCTTACTATTCAACAATATGGGCTCAGTGGAAAAGAAAGCAGGGGTTTTAGGTTTAGATTCATTCTCCAGATCAATGGGTTAAACAAACTCCATACCAAACTTGGCGGGCTCAACAACCACTTTGGGCTTAGGGAAACATTCCCCTTCATCATCGAACAGGGGATTGGTATGGGCTCTCATCTTATCCTCCTCTTCTTTCTTATGGATCAACTCTTGAACTACCTTCCAGAGTGCATCGATTTTCTTATCAGTTGTCTTTCCATTAGTTCCAACGGCGGTAGGGGTATGATCTTCGTGACTAGACATCTTCGAATTGACAGGTAAACCCTTAAACAACCGACCGCTAGAATTACGATGCCAAGCCTGAATGCTGGGAAAAAAAGGGGAAAGATTTGAATCAACTAAGAGCTTCCAGTGTGAAAAGGGATGAATAAGGACAATCTCACATGATCACAAAAGTATAGGCCCAAGGCCTACACATCAATCTCACTCTCTCACATTCTATCTTATGAAAATGGGCCTAAAGCCCAAGCACTAATCTCATTCTTATAGCTCATATCTCAATCTTACCATAGGCCTATATCTTCTATCCAATTGACATGAGCCTAAAACTCATATCTCAAACTCATTGCGGATCTAAACCTTCTATCCAAAGGACATGGGCCTACAGCCCGCGTCTCACGTCTCACGTCTTCTCTTAAGACTCACAAATCAATACCACTATCTGGGCAACGTAACACTACCACAGGCCTAAGCTCATGAATCTATAGGGTACTAGTCTTTATTAGGTACCTTGACTCTTTGAAGACACATCCCTTAAGAGTTTAGGGCATTTCATAAAGGTCTAGTCCTACAGATCCAAGTCCTAATGGTTCTACACACTTCATAATCAAGGCTCAGACAAAACCGGGGGGAAAATCCGGCAACATAACATTACAATAGTGTGTGATAAGGCGATGTAGGGTATGTGTCCTAGAGACAGTCTACATAGACTAATGCAAAGGGTAGGCTGAGTGTCCCTTACTCGCTCGGTCCAATCGATATACCTAACCACATGTGACATCAGGAATGCCACGTGGGTCCAACAGTACGTGATTGGTCCGTTTGATATACCCGAGGGTACGTGGCGAGAAGAGTGATGGCTTTCACATACATGGAACCCAAGAATCAAAGAGACTGGGCCCAGGGCTAGGCTCATCGTTGGCTTTAGCATACAACGTCCTAAACATGCAGAGTCAATGCGCACACAATGCAGGAATTAAAGTCACACAGTCATACAAATGCAAGTGTATGATTTTATTAATTAAGAAATTGAAAAGCCCAAAAATAATCAATTAGAGTTTAGCCCTCGACATCCCCAGTGGAGTCGCCAATCTGTGAACCGGCCAAATATCCCAAGGGATCGAGAGGCCTTTGTTCACTTTGGGTCATCGTGGATTGTGGATGATCTTTATCCGTCTCGATTTATCCTTCTCTATTATCCTTCTCTATTATCCACGTTTATCCTTCTCTATTATCCACTAAAGATTGGGTTTTGAAAAAGGATAAGAGTTTGTAAAAAACTGGGAGTCGCCACCTTATTTTTAGGGAACAAGGAGACCACAAAAAGAGTTTTATTTTCAATAAAACATTGACTCCATATTTTAAGGAAAAGCAAGTCTTCGAACCAAAGTTGGATTCGGGGGCTAGGTTATGAAGTGGGAAGGTTCTAAGGAACTCCTTGTAGGCACCCACCTCACCCTAATTAAAGGTCTCCTAATTAAGTTTGGGCTTTATCAAAATCTCATAAAAACAACCCTATCATATATAATTAACCAAGAAAATAGTTATAGATAATACTAGATAATAGATAATAATAATACAAAAGAATCAAAATCCTAAAGACCTTAGGGGACATAGAGTCCTCCTAAGATTGGACTTGCGCCCTATTGACTGCCTACGTACCTTACTAATCTCTTGATAAGAATCAAAGTCCACGTAGTTCGATTACTTGGGACTCTCCTATTGTAATGAACCACATAGTTGAATGACTCTATTTTATCTAGGACTCTAACTTCGAGAGTTTGAATTTGATCAAAATATTTTTTTGTATAAAAGATGGAATTTCATTCTAATTAAACCACTTTCAAAATCACTTGATTTAGAGTTTTTCTCAAAGTAGACTCATAAATTAAGTAGAATTCTATTACTATGGTAATTCTTACAACAAAAGACAGTCCTAAGTGGGGTCAAGTAACCCCCCTAATCCTATGGTCTCTATCTAGTCCTAGGTTAATCTAAATACCTAATATACTAATATTATGCATGCTGGAATTTATTGAAAACACATTAAATATGCAATGGAGAATATAAACAATGCATGAAAAATGTCCTAAATGCAATCTAAGTTATCTATGTGAACCTAGGCATGTTTCTAAGTTAGTTTAGATCTTAAAATTGGTTTTTTTAATCCATTTTAAGGTTACTTTAAACCTTGGACAGATTTATATGTAACCAAGAAGTGGATTTAAAACCCAAAAATAAAGTAAATAAAAGAGGCGTAAATGTCCTAATATGCAACCTAATATGATATATCAAAATAATCATGTTTGAAAACACCAAGTTTAAACATAAGGGAAGGGACTTACCTTAGTTTGTTCCCTCGAACACATTTCATATGATATTTCAAACATTAAACATAAATATAAATGATATAAACAAACCTAAACATTCATATTGACCTATACTAATTTAACATAATCAAAACAAACTAATTATACTTAAATAAAAACCATGAATGCAGAAAATCTACATGTTAACCTATATGCAACTAATCCTAACCTTTGAATACCCAACTTAGGTACCCATCCCTAGTATGGCATAGAAGAAAAGAAGAAGAAGAAGAAGAAGAAGAAGAAGTATGCAAAAACTTAAAACAAACTTCACAATTATACTAACCTTTTTTGCTTCATTCTCTCTTGCTCCAAGTTCCTCCTCTAAATTTCAAAGACTTCAAAAACTATAGTTGAGGATGCTAAAGGACTAAATATAGTGCCTTAAGCTTCTACTCTTCAAGTTTAGCTCTCTAAATGCCTTAATGATGTGTGCTAAAACTGATTTCAGGGCTCTCTATTTATAGAAAAGCTTGGAATTGATCAATGGCTCAGTTTAAATCTCTCAGGAATGATCCAATGGCTCTAAAACAGCCTTCTAAGGTATTTTAATTCATCCCAAAGTCCCCAAGGCCGAAATGAACACATGTCTGGGACGATTCAGGCCCGTTTGATTGCTGTCTCAGCCTGTTTCGACTTTTTTGGGCTTTTCAGGCCCGTTTTAAGTCCAAATTCGACGATTCAAGTGCCAAGACAATCGTGATTCGATTCTCCATGTTTTGAGAAGTGTTTAAAGTGAAAATGCATTGACCAAAGTCAAATTTTTGGGGAAAAGTCAACCAACTAGCTGTTTAGGGCCTGCCGGGCCCAAATTAGGGTTTTGAAATCTGCTAACCGATTGCTCTCGAAATCATTTCTTCTTCTCGAAACAAGTTTTATTAAGAAAGTGTTTTGAAGCCTTTGAAGCTTTGGTTTGATAAAAAGATCGAATCCCGGTCATTTCCGGTCGAAACCCTAATATGAGCTTAAAAGGGCCTTTTGAGCCTTAAGAGCCAAACATGAGCCAGAAGGCTCAACAGACCTTGCCACTGATCAACTTAGCTACCAAACACACCTTAAATATCTATGCCAAAGCCTCGAGACCATTCGAGACAAGATCGACAGTCATTCAGAGCTTTTGTGATTCAAAGGACAGTGCTGCCCTTCAAGTCACAAAAGGCCTTATTTTCTATCAAGCTTGGCTCAGAATGGCATGAAATTTTACAGGGATGTTCCTAGACTCTATAAAAACTAAATGCAAGAGGAACCGACTCAACATGACCTAAAAACCTACATGCAATAATGACCTCTATCTAACTGCTCACAAAGATAAAACTGGCAACTTAGGGTTTTAACACCCTATTTCACCTCTAATCACAGGCAACCATTAATGATCATACTCATGGTCAAAAATGGATGTCTACAATGTGGTTAATGTCTCCCACTTTCTCAAGTTAAATATATTTTTTATATCTTAAAATGAGTTAAAATAATAAAATCATGTGACTGGTGTCTCCTACCATCTTATGGATGATTTTTTAAGAGGCTTACCAATATCCAGGCCAAGAACGTCGGTTCTATTAGTTTCCAAACCAGACCAGCCGCTGGTATTAAAATAACTGGCCAATTATGCATTTTTTGGCTTAGTGCGGTCCTGTTTTTCGGTTTTGGTCAGTTTATACACAGCCCTAGTTCTAAGGAGCTAAAACAACACATAACAATAGCTATTAAATTGTTGATATCATGACTGGTTTTAAAGACATGAAAAGTCTAATAAGAAACACACATTTTATTAAATTGAAGAACTATTAAAAGTGTAAATATGCAATCGTGTTAAAAGTAACTGTTAGTTTCACTATTTTTAGTATTGGCTAATTCGAATGTCAAAAGACCGAGTCTGTAAGTTTCTTTAAGCTCATAATCCCTAAAAACTCAAGTTTTTCAAGTATATGCTCAACGGAATATAAAAATGCTTCAACAAGCGACAACAAGTACAAGAAGATGTGCTTATGAGGTTTATGGCGTAGGAAGGTATGTGTGACCTGGAGCATAGGTTATTCATATGACCTCAGGTGATTTAGATTGTCTAAAGTACCTAGGTATAATCCATATATGTGATTTGGTTGAAAAATTATTAAAATTTAATTATTTTTTTTTAATTGCATAATTTGAATCAATTTAGCATTTTATGTAGGATCGATCTTATTTTCGATTTGCATAATTGGATTGATCCTAGCTTATAGTTCCGATTGATCCTCATAGCAGAAGGTTGGATCGATCCAAGGTTATTCGTAGGATCGATCCATATTGTGCATTTTTCCAAATTTATTTAATTTGATTGGTTTTCATTTTTAAAGAGGTATATTCATTCTAGACTCTTTATGCACAATTTTCAAAGGCTATTTAAGCTAGATTATGCTAGGTGTTCTATTATTCATATTTGAACTTGAAAACCTAGCTTTCTATAATTCTCTATGCATATCTTAATGATTGGATCATAGATATAGTTAATATGCATATAATTTGAGAAGACTTCATCTTTAAACCTCATTCTACATAAATACTATTGATTTGTATTCGAATTGTGCTGGTGGATCTCCGGTGTGGCTTGTCATGGACTCGGTGTGCTAGGGTAGTGGATTCAACTCATAAAAGTACTGTGAAGACTTACGTGGATTCGTTGGTGCTCGGTGCAAGATAGGTATTCTACTTAGGCTTGTGGAATCAAGTGTTGTGTCTCTGTGAGTACTATCAAGGTTCTTATTCTTTGGTTTTTTGTTCATAGTGATTTCTAATGTTCCTGAGATTTTTTCCTGAAAGGGTTTTCCTCTTAAAATCTTTGTGTTCCTTGTGAGATTGTTTTATTGCCTTGGGTAATTAATAATTGAACACTAAGATATTGGGTAAGTTCAATCACCAATTCCAAGGAATAGTATCCTCAAAATTTTAGTAATGTATAATAGGCCAAAGATTTACAAAGGTAATCTGCATTTCAAAACCATTAACAAGAACAGTGCTAACCCAGCAAATATTTTAAAATAGAGCTAATCAGGCACATTTGTATAGAAGCTTGAGAATAATACTAGATGTGTGTGTGTATAAGGGGATGAAGTGTACAATTCTACAATAATTAGTAAGATTGAGCTCTTGATCAATAGTTAAACCAAGTGAAAAATTCAGAAATTTTTTGTTACGTTGTGTGCTATCATGTTTCGTTTCAAAACTTGGGATTGGAATTGTACTTGTTTATTTTGCACTCAAATTCTCAATTGAAGATAGTTGAAGAAAAAGTTGCAAACTCACCTTGGCTAGGAAGGTAGGGACTTAGAGACCATAATAATTTGCCTAGGTGATTAGTTTGTTTTAGTGAGGTTATTATATAATCTTGTATAGTCAAATGGGTGCATTAGTGTTTAGATTGATTTATACAAGAGTGTGACTCTGATCAAAATCCTATTGTCCTATAAATAATGATATTTCTTATCAATTGGATCGATCCAAGAAATTGTGAATCGATCCAAATTGGTTGAAATTCAATATTTATGATTTAGTAACATTTTGGATCGATAGACTTTCAAGATGTAGTCATGGATTTGGTGGAGAGTAAGTTGTGAAGAAGAAGGATCCATGGAGTTTGGATTGGGGAGATCTTAGTACACTTAAGCTTGGGGATTGGAGTGTTTTGTGCATGGTATAATCTTTGTAAATTCTTTGTTCATAGTGGATTTCTTGTGTGTTCTCCCGTAATTTTTTCCCAAAAGGGTTTCCACATAAATCTTGGTCTCCATGTGATTATTACTCTGTTTTTTAGTTTGATTATTGCATATCTTTATATATGTTGATTGTTTGATCATTGGGTTTTTAATCATGGTAGATTAATTGCATAATCATGATTTAAGTATGGTTTTTCATTTTTTTTCTAAAAACAAATGGGTTCCAAGGAGCTGGGTCTTGATGTGCTTCAAGCTAGTACTTCTTGTTCTCACAGTTTTCATCTTGAAGAAATTGAAACAAAAAATAATTGGGGATTTTCATCGAACAGGTTGCAGGTGCCATTAACACCTTAATATTCAACAAATTTCAAGATAGAGAAGCCATATATGTATGAACACAAAATCAAAACAATATTTGAATACTCAAAATATTAATCAAACAAATAAGAATATTCAAATCAAAGAATAAAACAATTGAAGGTTCCCTAAAGAATATTGATCAAACAATTGAAGGTAACTATATATATATACAAACAGAGAGAGAGTGAGAGAAAGACACAGCTTACTTGTTTTTAGTGGGATAAAAGAGTTAAACGATTGTTGAATGGTCGATCGGTTGTAGAACTTGAGATCTGAGTGTAGAGAGGAGAGGAGAGGAGAGAGTGAGACAGAAGAGAGAGACGGAAGGGAGAAAATAGGGGAGAGAGAGGGAAGAGAGAAAATCCTCAACTTACTGGTGTAGCTCGTATAGTCAAAGGTCTATGTAACGCCCTAACCTGATAGATTGTACCAACCATCCTGAGTAGGGCGACACGTGTCAAAGAGATATAACCTGATATACTCATACATATTTCCATACTTAGGAGAAAAAAGTAGATATAATAAGTTAACATGAAATGTAATGTGCATACAAATGTCCCAAACCGAGAAGTACATACGAATACATAAATATGTCCACAGTAGAAAATATCATAATCCCAACAACCCTAGCATATGGGCAATTTCATAATGCATAAATGTTTAGAAAGTCTAGTTTTTAACCTAGCGCAAGCTATGATGCAAAAAAGCACCAAATACAGCTAAGCCAACCACCAGCGATAAAGTGCCCCCAATAGGAGAGCTACTTCTAGAAGCCTGAGAATCTGTTGTATAAAAAACAGCGTGAGCCTGGAATGCTCAGTAGAAATATTATCATCAACTAACAACAATAATATAAATGCATGGAATATTTATCAAGTAAACTTTGTATATCATTTTTAAAATATGTCATTTAATATAAAAGAGTAAGTTTTCATGTATTGAAACCTCAATCATCTCATTTCTGTCATAACCAGCTGTTCATCAAACTTTCCAACCTTTCCACCTCATTTCAGGCTCTAGGATGTATTACAAGGTCGCTACATTCAGGCTAACAAGCCCCTAGCTCAGCTAGGCTAAAATAACCACTACGGGGTTCTTCCTCTGAGGGTAAAACAGATAGTTACCTTGCGCGGTCAACTGCTAAGCCACTACGGGGCTATTCTTTCGGGTTTACACTAAGGCTCCACCTGGGACCATGGGCCTTAAATTCCTCCACTGTGATACAAACCAAGCCAATATACCAAGAATTTCATCTATATCATATCAAGGTGCCGAACAGGTATAAAGCATGATCATATAAGGGTATATGTGTAAAAGAATACAAATCATAGTTTCACAACTTCTTTTGTCAATGAAGGCATGAAGATACATAAAGTCATAAAACCATCATAATTCAACAAAACTTGCCTTACATTTTGTAAACAATTATAATCCATGCATCAAAACGGATTTAGAAATCATGTATACATAAATCACAATATTTTATAAAATATTTCAAATAAATCTTATATCATTAATGTTAGAGAGGATAGACATATTCCTACCTCAACCAAATGCAAATTCCGACTGTAAACTTCGGTCTTTCCCAAGAAATGCAAATACCAACTTGCAAAAGGATAGTCCCCGAGACTATCAGTATTTTAAAAGAAAAGATAAACAATGCAATTCAACACCTAGCCTGTACATATGTGCATAAAGAAAATAAATCAAGGCATTGCACGTCAACCCATCTCTCAAAGCCTCAAAATCCACATATAAGCTTCCCCAACATGCCTAGGGTTTACCCATCCAAACTTAGAGCCAAACTCTAAATGATTTGGAAGATACAAACCAAAGAGTTTAAAGTAAACGAATCTAAAAGGGCAAAATTGGTGTTTTAGAAATATTTATTTCACCTCCAAGACTTGGGTAATGAGAATGCCATAGATGGAAACTAGACCTCATAAGCTTTCCAAGCATATAAAGATCACCCCAAACAGATACCAGACGAAGAAGTTATGAACAAAAGAATATTGCTGACATAGGCTAATTAGTCGATTAATCCATATCGACTAGTCGATTAATTTAAGGTCCATAAGCAATGTTACAAAAACTAGCTAAATTAGTCGACTAGTTTTTCTGACTAGTCGACTAATCTGTGTGACTAGCCTAGAAAACAGCCTCCAAACTTCATATACAACCCCTTAAAACACCAAATCACAACCCCAAACCATAGATCAACCATCCTTAAGCCTAAAAAACACTAGATCTACCAGAATACATGAATTTAAGTGGTTCGATCACAAGATCCACCATTATCTTTTAAGTACAAACCTATAGAACCCATTTTTGACAAACTTTAACAAAACCCACCAAAACCTTTAATCCCAATCCTCAAAACTCATGCTAAACACTTCCCAAATCATCCATATACCACTCACATTCATCATCCACACACAAACTTAAGCTTAAACCCCAAAAATCCATAAATGGTTTTAAAAGAAAGATGAATGGGGAAGAATACCCAAGAAAACATGTAAATGGAACAACTTACCTCCTCCGGCGACGGCGACACTTCGGCATCACCTCCCTTCTTTCTCTCCCTAGCTCTCACTCTTCCTTTTTTCTTTAAGTTAGAATGAATAAGAATGTAGTTTAAGTCTTTTAAAAGACTTAGGGACATGGGTTATTTTTATAAAAGATTTTTTTTTCAAATAATAATAAAATAAATGAAATAAAAACTCGGGTTTTCACAGTCTAACTATCGGGAACGAGAGATAGGAGTGTCGAAGGTCTGACTGTTGGGAACGGGAGGTAGGAGTGCTGGGGGAGCATCGGGTATTCCAATCTTGAATTTGCTTCATACTCTTTTGCTTTTAAGAGCTAACCATATTTACTTTCTGATTATTAGCAGAGTTTGGCTTTTTGCTCGAGGAAAGGTACTTATTAAAATTACAACCAAACAATGCTTTTTATTATTTTGTTTTTTTGCTTTTAAAATCAAATCAGCACTTAAGAAAAACAAATCCAAACGGTGCAAAAAAAACATATTTGAAAGGACTTATGCCTTGGAGTTCGGATTTGCTGGTGAACAGCAATTTGCTCACCAGTTGGTGAGCAGCCGCACGATGTGCGACACCTCAGCAAAAAAGGAGATCTAACGGCTGGACTACAAAACGCAAAATTGAGTCGCCGTTTTGGGTACAAAACGGTCCTTAACGGTGTTAAAGCAGATTTCTCAAAATCTACTCAGATTCAAAGCAGCCAGCCCTCTCACTCGCGATTCGGTCGTCCCTCTCACACTCTTCCTATCCATGGAACCCTAGCTCGATCACCGACGTCGGATTCGATCAACATATCTGGCTAGATCACAGGCGTCAGTCCAACCATCGTCTCCAGAGATTTCTCAAAATCTGCTTCGATTCAAAGCAGCCAGCCTTCTCACTCACGATTCGGTTGTCCCTCTCACACTCGTTACCTT
>JAESVK010000592.1:135121-155131 GCA_017140935.1 Hamamelis virginiana | reverse complement strand
AGCCTTCTCACTCACGATTCGGTTGTCCCTCTCACACTCGTTACCTTGCCTCTCCATGGAACCCTAGCTCGATCACCGACGCCAGATTCGATCAACATCTCCGGCTAGATCACCGACGCCAGTCCGACCATCGTCTCCAAAGAAGGCATAAAGGCAGTGCGAATCTCCCGCGAATGGCTCCAGATCCAAACCCTAACCTTCATCGCTCATATACCAGGGGGTCTTCTCCTGCGATAAGCCTCATGGCCATCTTCATCCCTCTCTCACACCGCCGCTGCTCCATCGGTATTCTCTTTCAGTAGGATCTAATCTCCCATTCGAACCCTAACCTTCATTGATTTATTGGCTCTAACTTTGTGATTTATATACAAGGTAGTGTTCTGAGAAAAATGGCGATCTCTTCTCCTCTAACTCCTGGTCAGGTAAAGATTTGGAGTACAATTGTAGATTTATAGATTTTGAGATTTTGCGGTTCGTGATCTTCTGCTGATTTGAGATTTTGAGTTTTTTTTTTTAAAGTTTGAGATTTTGAGTTATTAATACTCTCAATAATTAAATTATTTATCAAATAAAGTTTAAGCAGCCGCAGCACAGGTCTGTCCCAAAAAAAAAGAGTCGTGAAATCTGCCCTGTTCTAATAACTTGCTTCAATGGCGAGCAGTTGGAGAAGAAATCTGGGAAATGTGAGGTCATTCATTGGCAATTCCCTGGTACAAATTGATTTTTTTTTTTTTGTGGTTTATGCTTGATGGGTTTGAAGAATATATGTGTTTGGAGCTCTGTAATTCATATATGATTGTTTGAAGAACAGTTTCTTGATTTTAAGTCTTGAAGAGAGAAAAAAAATTTGGGGCTGATGGAGAGATAGTACACTAATGGGAGAGATAGTAGACTATTGGGAGACCGCTTAACAGACGTTAACAATGCTTTTGTACCCAAAACGACAGCCCAATTTTGAGTTTTGCAGCACAGCCGTTAGATCTCCTTTTTTGCTGAGGTGTCGCACATCATGCGGCTGCTCACCACCTGGTGAGCAAATTGCTGCTCACCCGCAAATCCGAACTCTTATGCCTTGTGTCCAAATGGGGCCAAACGAGACCTTAATTTGCTGCATCCACGAAGAAGGACCTCTGATCCCATAATGCACAGTTGTACACCTCTCCATTTCACTTTCAACTCTTTTTTATTCCGAAACAAAACCCTTTCCCCAAGCGCATTTGGAGGGAAATTCCAAAAATTTCAAACTCAGACAACCAGCCTCAATACTCGTTTACCAACCACGCACAAACTTTTAGAGAGAGAGAGGAAAGAACAACGCATTTTATTCCCATTTTTATAAACGTTTTGTCCAAAGTCATCAGCTCTGTCCTCTGCAACCACCTCTTTGTCTCTCTTCATTCTGCCACCTAAATCCTCATCTCCAGTCATTATCCGATACTGGGGCTTGAATCCTCATCGCATTGCTTATAGAGAGAGAGAGAGAGAGAGAGAGAGAGAGAGAGAGAGGATACTTTTCTACTTTCTAGAGAGAAAAGAGAGTTTAGGGAGAGAAATATAGAGAGAAAGACAGAGCGAGAGTGCGAGCCTCTAGGGTTTGGAAGATGTCGCAGAGCAGCAGCACATACAGCAGCGGTAGCGGACCAGATTTCCACCTATCGGACGAGATCTTATCGGTGATACCTACAGATCCGTACGACCAGCTCGATCTCGCTAGGAAGATCACGTCGATGGCGATCGCGTCTCGTGTGACAAAGCTCGAGTCGGAGATGGGAAGGATGCGGCAGAAGATATACGAGAAAGATCGGGTGATATTCGAGCTCCAAGAGAAGGTCTCGCACATGGAACAGGCGTATCAGGGGGCCGAAACGAGATTGAAGCTCGTTATTGATGAAAATGTAAGAAACTGTGACAATTTGATGCTTTACTTTCTGTTTGGTTGCCGAGAAAATTGAGGAAAAAATATATTATAAATGAATATGTTGAGTCTTGTTTCTATGTTGTTTTGGTTTGCGAGAAGTGAGATGTTAACTTAATTAAATCAAATTCTTTGGTTGCAGAGAAAGTTGAGGAAGAGAAAGAAAATAAAATGCTAAATCCTCAAATGTTGTTTCTGTTTATCACAAAAAGTGGGAAACTAGCGCAATTAAATAAACTAGTTGTACGAGGGTGGGTTTTTTTTTTTTTTTTTTTTCATGTCCTAATTTATAAAAATTCTGAGATTCAGAAAATTTAATTTTGATTATCCTTTTCTTACATTTTTTTTGGGGGTAAAATTCTTACATTTTTTTTTTCAGCAACCAAACAGAACATTAGTTTGTATTTTTTTTCTTTATAAAAGGAATTGAAATTGATGGTTTATTGGCTATTCATTTTGTGCGAAGATGAAGCTATCAAAGGAGCGGGAGTCATTGTCTGTGAATGCAAAGAAATTGAGCCGCGATTTGGCAAAGGTGAGATTTTGTTCTGTCATGTAATTGAATTTCATTTTGTTCTTACTTCATAAGTCGGGCTGACCCTTATTTAATGCTTATTTATTTATTTGGTTGAGATTAAAGAACTAAACTTTCTCTCTGTAGTGAGTGGAATTCAATTATAGCATACATTGATCTTTCATAATTATGGTCCCACACATGACAAGTTTTGAGCCAGGGGGTGAAAATCAGTTGAACTGAATTTCAGGCCAGCTTTGCCAAATTAATTTTCATGATGCTGTATGCAATAAAGTCATGGAATGTCATTCTCTTATAGGTTGTGAGTCATCAATTAGCTCTGGTTGTGATTTGAAAGAGGTACTGTCTTGCGCTTGATTGCAATTCAGATTTTCCTTCCTTTCTGCACTTACATCTTTTTATCCGAGGATTGTCAGTTCAGAAAAGTATGATATAAATCATTAATAAATCAAGTACGACAAGTAATGTAAAATCAATTTCTTTTTTCATCAGCCTTAAAGAATATTTGTATATCCGGTATGGGTTCCTTCAAAGTTTTAAATTTCCCTTGCCTGTCTCATTTTTAGCCTTATATATAAGAAATAAAGTCAGAAGTAGCAAACTGCAAGTTTTAGTTCCCCCCCTCGTTGGATGCTTTCAAAGTTTAAGAATGGGTTCTAATTTTATAATGTGGTGATGAAGGACTTTAGAGGACATGGAAATTGGTTCAAATTCAAGATAGCTCCTGTTTGGTTCCTTCCTCAATTGAGTTTAGTTAGGGTCAAGTTTGATTTTATTCTTTCATTAGGATCTGAAAACTGTTAGGGCTATATACTAAAAGTCAGGATTTTATGTAATAGACCTTAGTTTTTATTTATTAATGAATTCTGGTATTGCATTTTAAATGAGAATTTGTATGAGCTATGTTTGCATTATATTATCTTTTAATGTTATGCATGTGTGTCTTTTATTCTACATAGTAGATGATTTGGTGTGTAGAGTTCAGCTTACACACAGAAGATCAGATCATCAGTTATTGTAGAATATAAGCTTATTGTTCACAGTTTGAGATGGAGTTGGACACACCATCGGTAAGATTGTAGCACAAGATTTCAATAAGTCCGTCTTGACTATGGGGAACGGTTTAGTTCCGACTTCTTGTGCTAGTACACTTGTGTGTATTGAACAGGACTGTTTTGGGGTAATTATTTTATACTGACACATAAAATAATTAATACCTCATGGTTATTATGAATACTTATACTCTTAATCCCGAAATATTTAATAGACACATGCATTTATTGTTAGTTATTTTGATTCATAAAGAGTGAGATCTTTATAGGTCAATAATCTCGATGAGTTGGATAACTGCATTAATTGTATGGTGAATATTAATTATTGACGGAATCCATGTCCTAGTATAGGGATTGATGATACCCCCTTGAGGATACTTATAAGTTTTGATTATGTCAAACCCTGCAGGTGGATTTTGTATCCGATATATCAAATAAGTTAAGTGGAAGGTCTCAAGGAGATTAACAGATGTTGATTAAATAAAATTGTCGGTAATTTAATTTAATCAACGGGTATCTGTAATCTTAACGTGGGGAGATTAATAAGTATTTAATAACAAAGAGTTCGAAATTTAATTTCGAATAAGATAGGGAGTGCAATTATAATTCTTTAGTGGAATGAATTATAATTAATGTAAATAGGTTTTAATATTTACGTTGGGAGCCCGAAATTTATTTGCCTTTAGGTCCCTACCGTAGCCTATATATATGTCATGTTGGGCAACCACTAGGTTAAGACGAAATAGCAGTTTCTAAACCCTAGAGGCAGCCGCCTAACACTAGAGCAGGAAGAGAGCCACTCTTTCTTCACGTTCTGGCATTGGGGAATACGGTAGAAGGCTTGAAGGGATCGAGCAGAATTCTATAGTTCGTGACTTTTGAGATCAATCCAGACAGATCTCAAGGTATGGATTCATCTTCTTCTTGTAGATGATTCGGATTTATTTTTTTTGGGTATAATATATACGCACTATTACTTGTTCATGGGATTTCTGCTCCCTACAAAAACCCCCACTTAGATCTAGATTAACCACTTAATCAACTATGATTAACAACCCAATGATCAATTAATGAACATACATATTAATTAACCAGAAATTAATGTAAAACATGTCACAAATCACATGAAGACCAAGATTTACGTGGAAACCCTTTCGGGAAACAACCACGGGAGAACACACAAGCAATACAATATGAAATAAAGAGAGTTACAGAAATTATACCAACAAGTAAACTCTAATCCCAAGCCTAAATGCATTCAGACCTCCTTCAATCCAAGCTCTATGGATCCTCACTATTCATAGCTTGCTCCATAACCAAGTCCATGGTCAACACTCTTGAAACTCCATCAAGAGTCATGAGTACCGTTTGATCTCCACAAAGAACCCTCACCAATAGTTCAGATTCAATCCATTCAAGGTTTCTAAACCAATTAGATCAATGATCTAATCCATCCTAAGTGACTAAAATGATGAAAATTGATGAACCTTTCAAAAGAAATCACTCAAGACCAAATTGAGTTAGAGAAAGAAGTACAGAAGCCTTCAGAAAAGTACGCCTATATAGTCACCATGACGACCTAGACACGTCATCATAAAATCTATCCCAAAATAACCTTGGAAGAATCTGAAAATTTTGCAAAAATACTATCTTGGATCGATCCAAATAAAATATGGATTGATCCAGATGCTTACATAGATTCTGGACCTTAAGTAAAAAAAAATTTAGATCGATCCAACAAAAACTTTGATCGATCCGAAAACTACTAAGATTCTGTTTTGGAAATAGAATTGAATTTAGATTGATCCAATAAAATGTGGATCGATCCAAAATGTTACCAAATCATAAAAATTGAATTTCATCCAATTTGGATCAATTTAAACTTCATCTGGATCGATCCAATTGATGAGAAATATCAATATTTATTTTTCAGTAGCATTTTGATCAAAAACACATTCTCATACAAATCAATCTAAGCATTAAAACACCAATTTGACTATACAAGACTATATAAAAACCTCATTGAAACAAACTAATCACCTAGGCAAATTATTATGGTGACTAAGTCCTTACCTTCCTAGCCAAGGTGAGTTTGCAACATTGTCTTCAAGAATCTTCAATTGACGATTTGAGTACAGAACTAACAACTACAATCCACTCCAAAGTTTTGAAACGAAACAAGCCAACACACAAAACCTAATAGGATTCAATGTTGCAATAAGTTTTATTTAAGTTTTATGGAGTCAAGGTTATAGTTGCTATTTTCTTATTAGTGGTTAGTTTCTATTTTCATATTACAGTCTTTGTTGCTATTTTCTTATTGGAGTTGTAGTTGCTATTTCCTTGTTCTACTAGGGCTAAGTCTTCTGTCCCACTATATTGTTGGTCACAAAATTTGCACCGAAGATATTTTTCCCCATCAACCACTTTTGCATACTTCCATGCAAAGTCTCTCTTTTGGTTCTCAGACATATTAAAAACTTTGTTTGGCGGTATGACACAACTATTATGCCATAAAAAAATTTAGGCTGAAAAATGAAAATTGGATTAGTGCCGAGTACTGGGAATCGATTGGTGGATGGTGGATTCATACAAAAAAGGCTTAGAAGGATGATGCTTCATGCTTGTGATTCACATTAATAAATATAGCATTCATGATGTCATAGTTCTTAATTGGTTAAATGAGAAGCACCCTCTTTAGAAGCTTAAAACTAAGGTCATAGGCCCCATGATGTTCAAGAAGCCATTTTGGTCTAGAAGAGTGTGTTTGTGATAGTTGTTTGGGTCTTTTAGTAGCTTAATTTTGAGTCCTGTAATTTTCAGACTTTCATTATTTATGGGTTTTTAACTTAACAGTGGACAAAATTCCAAGTTACTGTAGCATTATGTAGAAGGCATTGTATTGGGCATTGTTCATGCCACTGTAGAAGGCACTATTAATGAAGCTTTAGTGTGCCCAATTTTCATGTTACTGTAGTGTGCCATAATTACATCACTACGGCGGTGAACTAGTAGGGTATTTTGAGCTTTTTGATTTTTTGTAAGTAGGTTTTAATTGATGGTTAGGATTAAGTTATTTTAGTGGTAAAATTGGGCGCTGGTGCCTATTTTGATGCTGTTGACCATATCGTGTGTCTTAAGTGATTTGTTTGACTTATTTTCTCATTCCAATTTGATTTTTCTTCCTTTCTTTCTTTCTTTTTTTTTTTTTTTTTTATTTTTTTATATTTTTTATATTTTTATATTTTTTTTATTTTTTTTATTGTGCTTAAAATTCTGTCTTGGTTGAGACGCGGCGAGACGGCCGCGACTGAGACGACCACGAATGAGATGCAATGATGTCTGTGATTGAGACTTCGAAACATTGTCTTCTATGTCTAATAACACATGGGGGATTATTGAGATGAGAATGCTACCCATGAATTGTAATCCTGTACAACTAACAAACATAAAACTAGAAAATTTGGAATCACAAATAATTTGAAATGAAGTACATCAAGCTTATCCTTTCTCAACCATAATGTATCTCACTCTCTATCACATTTTCATGTCTATGAATTAGTATTGATTCCATTGTTATTATATTGGAATACATTGTGTCTAGTCATATCTAATTTTACTAAATCCTGTGTGTGTGTGTGTTTTATTTTTAATTTTTTGATTTAGCTCTCTTCCTTCTCTCGGCAGCATGGTCTTAAGATTACCAACCTGAGTTCAAAACTGTCTACTAACAGTAGTTTGATGAGTAACCCACCTGAAAGTTGTGTTAGCTAAAAAATGCCGACAATTAGGATGATGTAAAGATAAAATGCTTCGAATATTTACCCTAGTAAAGGATAGCTAGCAGATTTTTCGATATGAGAGATGTCCTCTCTTATTGACATGAATCTTGTTCATCTATGTCATTATAGAGAGCTATATCTTCAAGTTTGTGCCTTCCAAATCTTTTCGTACTAAATTTAGCTATATCTAATTCAACCTTGCTTCTGTCCTTTTAGAGCTTCTAATGGTACCGACTTACATTGTTTGTAATTTGTCTTTGTTGTACATCTCAGAAGACTTAGTTTTGTCTTTTCTTTTTCTCCCCATTGTTTCGGTTATTTTCTTTTCTTATGAGGATTACTATTTGGCAGGACTTGGTTGTCTGCTGCTTTGAAATTATGTGTGGTGGTGACTTCATAAGCTTATATATTCAGTCTTATACTATTTATTTGGCACAAACAGTAACTGTTTTTTTTGACAGTTGGAAACATTTAAGAGACAACTGATGCAGTCGTTAAGTGATGATAATTCACCTGTAAGATTTCCACATTTACCTATTCTAGTTATTCAAATTCCTTATTATTAATGTTTTTCGCTGCTTTCCTTCCATAAACATTTCCATTTGATTTATATGATTCTTTTGTTCTGCTGATGGTTTCTTTATAAACTATTTAGTTATTTAACTATTATATATTTTTTTAATAGCAGGCTGAAACTGTTGATATTGGGACCTGCGACCAATCCATGCCCAAGGCCTATCCTGTCAAGGGTATAATCAACTTTACTTGAAGTTTTTATTTCGATGCGATTTTTATTAAAAATTGATTATGCATGATGCACACTAACTGTTATCTCCTCTCTTTGTTCAAGAGTTTTAACTCAATTTCTGTTTCTCCGTCACCTGGTGGTCAATGTGCAATTAATTTCATACCTCTTATGTTATGTTATAGATGAGACAAATGGCTACATGGCGCAACATTCTTTCAGTGGATCTACAGAAATTGGAAACACGATTGACGAAGGTATTTGGTAACAGCTCTTTTGTTTGTTGAGCATTTCCAATGCCTATATATTTTTTATTAATCATGCGTTTAAAGCTGCTTGTTTGGTCTACAGCCTCAAAGCATGCTGGGCAAAGATTTTCTATGACTCCATATATCACACCACGACTTACTCCAACTGGAACTCCAAAAGTCATTTCCACAGCTGGGTCCCCCAGAGGGTACTCTGTTAATGGATCTCCCCAGAAAACCTCTGGTGCCACATCTCCCACGAAATCTCAATTCGAAGGACGGCCTGCGCTGTTGTCATGGTACTCAACAAGCCAGCAGTCATCAGCAGCAAGCTCTCCTCCTCGTGGTCGTCCACATCCAGGTTGGATAGAGATACTGCTGTTTCAGTTCAGTTTTAAGAGCTGGATGGATGTTTAAAGTTACTATTTTTAGTTGGGACTTTTACAGTCTTTCTGATTGTGCATGAAAATTATTGTTTTCATACCATCCAGGTATAGCAATCAAAGGTGAGTGTCAGTGCCTGTAGTATAGTCAGTTAGAGCTGACTGTACTGTACCGAACAGCAAACCTCTGACATATTTTTGGATATCTCCTTTCACCATCTTATTTATCTGTTCTAATTTGTGCTTTAAATTTTTTAGTGCGCACTCCTCGAATTGATGGAAAGGAGTTCTTCCGTCAAGCCAGGTGAGTTCCATATTTTCAATTCTCAGATCTATATGTGACTGATTTTTATTGATAACAATGAGGTTTTCAAACTTTTTTCGATTGTATATATCTGTCATCTAGGAGTCGCCTATCATATGAACAGTTCAGTGCATTTCTGGCTAATATTAAGGAACTAAATGCTCACAAGCAATCTCGAGAGGTGGTTAGCTGCAAATTTCTTCTTCATTTTCTCATTGACGCAGCTGAACCATTTGTGCTCTGATTGTTAATGCAACTAACAAAATGGTTCGTCCTTTGTCACTTGTAGGAAACTTTAAGGAAGGCAGAGGAGATATTTGGGACAGATAACAAAGATCTTTACCTATCATTCCAAGGATTGCTTAACCGAAACATACCCTAGATCTTAAAGTATCTTTGCTGGTGATTGTTTGTGACATTAGGTATGTCAACCTCTCTCTCTCTCTATATCTATCTATCTATCTATCTGTCGTGGGGATGCTCTTTGCTTACACCTCTCCAATGCATGTTTCAATACATCAACAACCAATTGTAGACCCATATAGTAGGTTAACAACAAACACCTGCTGCTTACTCATGAATGTTGGAAACCTCCCCACTCCTGGCAAGTGACTTTGTTCCTAATAGATGCATGAAAAAGACACCACTTTGAAGCAATGAAGTATTCATTTAATGACTTGTTCTTGATCCTAAAGAGCATCACAAAAAGACATAGCATCCTCTGGAAATTGCATTTGAGTTATATGAGGGATTAATCTTGATAGGAACCATTTCACTAGTCCTCTAAGCTTTGAACTCTTTACATAAGCATATTAACTGTATTGCCAAATAAGAATCCTCTTTAGATAAGCACATTAACCATATTACTAAATCAGAATAAATGGAGTGAGGAAAGGATGGTTTCTACGTTATCTCCTGAGAGCTCATATAGAATCCTCTTGCTGTCCCATTGTTTAGGTTGAAAATGGGCAAGAAGAGATACCAATTCGTTCAAGAGCCTCCATCATATTTGAAGTCCATTATTCTCATTGAAATCAACAAAAAATCCTTATTGATGTGGTTCTAATATGAATACCACCATTTGGTGTTGATGTGGGGAAACAAAGGGTAAGAGGAAATAGAAAATCACAACACGAACAAGGGAGAAGGAGAAGAAATGAGGGAGTAATGCTCTATCATATTTTTATTAATCGAAGGGAATTTAAAAGTTTCTTGCTCCCCACATGTTGTCTACACTTCTTATTGTACTTCTTCACACCATTTATTCTCACTACGACTATTAACATATCACATTTCCTCTTCTTTTATATATATATATATATATACAGGGATGATACTATAAGGCTGGCCTTACGCAAAGTTGCGTAAGGTCGGCTCCATATGGCCAATTTTAGATGTCAGTTCATAAAACTGACCGTTGGATTAGATGCCCCTCCTCTGTGTATCATGCCTACAAAAAATCACAGTGATCCGACAGTTGATTTTTGAAATAACCGCCTTTAAAAAAATGGTGATATTTTGAAGAACAAATAAGTTGCATATTTTCACAATGACATATTTCAAAAACCAACTGTCAGATCACTGTAATTTTTTTCAGGCATGACATATAGAGGAGGAGCATCTAATCCAATGGTCAGTTTTACGAACTTTCATCTAATATTGGCCATATGGAGCCGACCTTACGCAACTTTGCGTAAAGCCGGCCTTATAGTATCATCCCTGTGTATATATATATATATATATATATATATATATGGTCTGGTAAAGTAGATTGTATTAAATGTAAAGAGGAAATCAGTTCGAAGCAACTGTTACTAGGTCTAATTAATGCTAATAGTTTGAAGACAAAATACTAAATGAATCTTGCCACTTTCCAAAAGCATTTTGAATTGGTTATTTGGTTAAAGTCTTGGTCATTTCCTAAGTTTCACTTAGATGTCTACAAGATGATGACATGACATTGCATCCACCGGACCACTTAATAAGCATACTCAGGTTCTCATAATTAACTATCAGCATTTGTATTTAGAATTAATTTAATCATGCCCATTGCCGAAATACTGTTAGACACAAATGACATCAAGTTTTAGATTACACAAATACAAAAACTCAACTATTTGCAAGTATTTGTGCATAATAACAATTACATGCAATCAAGAATGTTTTAATACTTTGCATGAACATTATGTATTGTTTGGACTCAAATGTGTTGATTGATTAACTGAAATATTTGTAAAGATTAGAGGTCACTTAAACATTTTCATTTAATATATTAGTTTTATGTCATCACTTAAAGCAAGGAAAGCCGATGACCTTTGGCCCATATGGCGTCTCTCCTACATTCCATGTGGGAGGTCCTGATTTCAAATTGGTTCGCACGCATTGTGGGATGTGTTGGGTACTGGGTTTTGATGTTGTAATAGGAAAAAAAAAAAAAGGTAAGGAAAGCTCTATTTTTTTTTTTTGGACAAGTAACATACTTTATTCAGAAAAGAAGTGAATAGGATAAGATGTCCTACTCACAATGAGGACAAAAGTAAAATAAAATAAACAAACTCACAAACTACAATTGAAATTCAATTACCCTTAATAACAAACAAAGGCACACCCCTAAATTCTTTTGTAATTAAAACTCAAAAAGGAGCCAAAAGCAAACCTTATCTCACAACCCATCAATACTAAGAAATCAGTCTTAAAAAATTCTTGCATTTCTTTTTATCCAAATCGACAAAAAATAATCATCACTTTATCTCTATAAAATAATTTCCTTCTTAGAATCCCAAAAACCCTAAACTCAATCTCCATGATATTTGAAGGAACAACCCAACACATATCCATAAGCTGAAGCAAATTATGCCACAAAATTCTAGCTGTATGTCAATGTAAAAACAAATGGTCAACACATATCCGTTATTACAACACATCACACAACACTGAAGAGAGAGATACATAATAGGCTTCCTTCTCTGAATCGAGTCATTGGTAATCTTTGGATTCAACTACATAGAATTTCATTGTAAAAAGGGTTGTCTTTTTGTCTTGTGATTATAATCATTCTATTTATAGGAACTTTCTGGTTTGCATGCTATATAAGAGCAGTGATCTCTAGGAGATGTTCCCATTATAACTATGACATTGATGACTTGAGTTTCCTTGAAACTTTCTAAACCAAGTTTTCATATTTTACTTGGTAATAAGCTGAATTCAAGCTTGGAAGCTAAATGCAATTACAAAATTTTTAGAAATGTGATTTTATGATGCACTACAAAACGTTATGGGAGTGTCTGTTTAAATCATTACCATAATTGATGATCTAATGATATTTAGCTTATACTTTGAAGATGAACAAAACTAGTGAGGATAATTTTTTAAGACTTGACTTTATATGGGCCTAAAATAGATTATGTTGAACTTGCTTAGTCTCCATCTAACTTAAAATTAAACTCCTTCAGTGTAAAATTTTATGCATGAGTTGTGCTCAACAATAAGATAGTTTTGGATTGAGGTGAAGCTGAAGAGTCAAAATGAGCTTAAAGGCTTTCATAGTATAATAATTGTCTCTTCTAGAGCACTTTGATACCACAAATATATGACGATTAATTGATGTTGGTGAAATATATCATTTTATGCACTACATCCTTGGGGTCCATATATAGATATTTATATGTAAAGATATCATTTATACCATTAATTAAGCCAACCCTCTATTGGTTGGATGTGCATTGTGTAATGCTAAAATTTCGATATTTAAGATCCCATATTTCATTGCAATACTTAGGTCAACTTGGTTATTTCACTAATGTAGTTATTACAATCTCTTAAGTCTCATTCCTAATAACAATTGTTTTTAAAGGCTTAAAGCGCATCTAGGTGCCGAGGTTTTGTGGAGCCTAGGCACAAGGCGCAAAGAAAAGCGTATTTTCACAAAAATACAAAAAAAAATTATACCTAATCGAATAAATTGAACAAAATGATTAATATATGAACACACATCTACTAGGAGATCAAGATAGTGAATACTTTAGCCTAATAGGTCAATCGGCTAGAGACTCTCAACATTAAAGCAATCATCTAAACCTAAAACATCACAAAAATAAGGTATCTAATTAGAACATTGAGGTTCATGAGTTCATCATCATCATCTCTTTCTGTATTTCTAATAGGGTAATAGCTACTATCATCCATAAGGTTTATCACTGTCATTAAGGAACATGACATCATCATGATTACACTTGTATCCCTCATTATCATCCCCTTTTGTCTCTTCAAATTTAGCTTTTCCCCCCACATCAAGAGATACTACTCAATCAGGACTTGCCGTTGTTCTCTCTTGAACTTGATCTTGTGTGTCTTCTTCAACTCCAGCGGCTCTAGCAACAACACCCCATGTTCAGAGAATTATCACCAAACACAAAATCCCCTTCAGCGCATTCATCATCCTCACCATCAATTCTCCCAACAAAACACTCATTGTTGTCATCTATGTCATTCAAGGAGATGGGATTGATGGTGTCTTACATATTATAGCGCTTCTTTAATGCTTGGTTGTATTCAATGAAGACAAAATCATTTTAACGACTCTGTTTTAGCTTGTTTCTCTTCTTGCTGTGGACTTGCAAGAATTTATAGCCACATTAGGTAAGCTTTAAAGAATAAAGATTTTTCATAAATCACACAAGTACCTATTACATGATGAGTTGATGACTTATGACTAGATACTTACGTGTTCAAATATACACCAGTTTCTTTCACATCCTGATGTGCTATAAATGAGGCTAAGGACTTTTATAGAAAATCGTTGGAAGTTAGGAGTTGAAGATCCATATAATGTCCACCATTCAAATAATTGTTAGTTAGTGACCTTCCATAATCATAAATTTTATATAATTAATTATTATAAGAAATGATTTATACTAACCAATTGCCTCTGTATTTCTTTGCCTAATAGCGATGTTTATACCAAAAAGACAATCTGGTCTATTATACTGTCAGCTCCTTCGTTATTTTATCTTGAATGGGGGTATGAAGGGAACCAACCTTGCTATCCATTTGGAGACATCTCAACACCTCTTCATCTTCTTCTATTCTAGGGTTTGAGTGGAAAAACTCTAGGTTAATTGTATAATGTGTACACACGAATTCCTTTCAAACAAATTGGAAAATAACACTTTTAAATAATTTGGATCAATCCACATGAAATCTGGATGGATTCATTTGGTCTTAGGAGTTCTTGTACAGATCTTGCACCAAAGTGGATCGATTCACACTTATATGAATCGGTCCAAATGTGCACCGATCAAATTGATTGATCCATTTCAAGTTTGGATCAATCCATTTGTCTTGTTGAAGCACAAATAGTCCTTAGAGAGCTATTTAAATTTATATCCAAGTAGATGGGTCAAACATAGAGGCAAACTAATGACTAACACCTATAGGAACATGTCCTAAGGTATCTAAGTCACTCATAATTTATGCTCCGTTTGGTAGGAGGGATGGAAAAATAGAAGGAAGGAAAGTAGGAGGGATGGGCTTTCCTTCCTCAGGGGAGGGAAACCTTTTTTCCTTCATGTATGTTTGGTATGATGGATGGAAAAGTGGTTTCCTTCCTTCCATGTGTTTGGTAAATTGGGAGGAGGGAAAGGAAGTAAAGCACCTAAATTACAATTATAGCCCCACATATATTTAACCAAAATGACATTATACTACTAAATTCTAATAACCATTAAAAAGATTCAGTTATATGTTCATAATTGAGAAATGATAATTCTATAAGTAGGTCTCCGATGAGAATTTTTTTTAAATTACTTTTTGTCAGAAAAACAAATTCTAATATTTATGAAATTCTCTTCCTCAGCTTCTTCCTTGGAAAGGCTGAGTGGTTTAAACCAAAAAAACTGATGTTAAAATGGTCTTTTCAAAGCCCACATAAGTTGATCTCCAGTTTTCATTCCACTTTTCCGCCCGAAATTGGGCCAATTGAATACCTCCCTTTTCCCCCCATTTTTCCCTCCACTTTCCCTTCCCTCCATACCAAACATGTCCTAAATCTCTCTTCCCTCCACTTTTCCCTCCTCCTCTTTCCCTCCTCCCACTTTTCCCTCGTAACAAACAGGCCATTAGGGTCCGTTTGGTACATAAGCAAGGAATCCTATTCCCAAGATTGACCCATTATTTAGGAATGGGAATGTGATTGCTATATCCCATTCCAACGTTGAATGGGGAATATGATTACCAATTACTTTGCCATTCTGGTTTTTGTTTGGGTGAGGTAATATAAAAAGAATTCATCATGTTTACCAAATTGCCCTTTTTATAAACAAAAAACAACAACTTGGAGAAATACCCAATTCAAATTATTCAAAACCAACTTCTAAAGTCCATCAAAAGCATCAAAATCGTCATATATATATATATATATATGATCCATTGCAGTCTGGACTGCATTCCAAATTACGGTCTATAAGAAATCCAACTGTTCATTTGAATTTAACCCATCCAATGGCTTAAAAGGCAAAAAAAATCTGATGCTAGTCACTTTCCTGCCCCCATTTACTTCTCTCTCTACCCGGTCTCTCTCTAACTCTCCTGCCCACCATTGACGGTGACATCTTCTGCCAGTTCCACTGCCGGCGACATCACTTTCTATTGTCCCACTCCCTATTACTAGGGATGTCAACGGGGCGGGGCAGGGAGGGTTTTTGCTTTTCCAATCCCGTCCTGTGAATAAAAATAATTTCCCAAACTTGTCCTAATCCCAACTTAAAATGGGACGGGGCGGGTCAAGAATTATGCGGGGCGGGGCGGGTTTTCCCATCGGGTTTAAGAAAATAATTAAATTTTTTTAAACTTCAATTTTATTTTATTTTGGAATGAACCCTAACCATAATCTCAACAAATTTTGATTTCTATCTTGAGTTATAGGTATTTGTAGTTAAAATATATATTTGTACACACTATCTTGATGAAAAGAATAGAAAAATAATAGAAATGATAAAAATCTTAAAACACTAAATATTGTGAATAAATGGAAAATATTTTAGTATAATTATATATACATAGATATTCGGGGCGGGGCGGGTTGGAGAAGCCATATCCCATTCCCGTCCCAAACCCTATAGGGTTTTGAATTTTTTTCCCAAACCTTATAGGGTTTTCAAATCTATTTCCCAAACCCTTCCCAATAGGAGCGGGGAGGGGGCGGGGCGGGTTACCCTTTTAACCCATCCCATCGACATCCCTACCTCTTACCTCGTTCTCTCTCTTTCTCATTCTCGCTCTCGAACAGCCGGTGACTCTCCATCCTCTCTTCCTAATGGCAACCTCCCATTACTCCGGCCAAGCCTCCAACGACTCTCCAACAATCGGTTACTTATCTATTTACTTTCATGGGTCTTCCGCACCCTTCTATAACTCAAATAATTCTAAAAAGTATTTGAAGGATTGGAAATTTGGGTACCTACAAATTGAGTATGAGTAAAAAATCTGATTTGATTTGAACTTGCTTGGATTATTGTGTACTGAAATTAATTTCTGCATTCATATAAGCATTGAAATATATGTTTCGATCTATTTTTTCTTTTCTTTTCATTCTGTAAAAAGAACGAGGTAGAGAGAGTGAAATGGCGATATCACTGGCGGTGGAAATGGCTGGAAATGTCGCTGGCGACGTGGGTATAGTAGGAGAGTTAGAGAGAGATCGGGTAGAGAGAGAAGGGAAAGGGGGTAGGAAAGTGATTTTGGTCAGATTTTGGCCTTGGTTTTGGTGAAAAGGTTGCTTTGTTATTAGCCATTGGATGGCTTCATTTTAAATGGACGGTAGGATTGCAAAGGGGCCGTAATTTGGCATGCTTTCCAGACCGCAATGAATCGTTTATGTATATATATATATATATATAGAGAGAGAGAGAGAGAGAGAGAGAGAGAGAGAGAGAGAGAGAGAGAGAGAGAGAGAGAGATGATTAAGTAAAGGCCCCAAAGCGCTCTAGTGAAAAGGCAACGAATACATAAATGGTTCACAGTTTTTTCTTCACACTTGCACCAGTATCAAGATACATTAATTGGGCAAATGCTAGCATGGACTCACAAGTTATCGATAGTGAGACATTAATTTTTTGTGTAGTTCGCATAAAAAGCCACTTTTGATGTTCATTAGAATCCTAAACCCTCTTTGAAGGGAAGAATGCTGTTGCACTAAGCCTTCTGAAAGAACCAAGTGCAGATAAAATTTATTGATGAAAGAAAAGAGGACAAGATGTCCCACTTAAAAAAGAGATCAACAAACGGAAAAAAAAAACAAAAACACAAAGGTTAAAGGCTAACATCATTGATTACAAATAGCCACCCAATTGCCTCTAATCACAAACAAAGGAATACCCTTAAATTCTTTAGTGATTGAAACCCACAACAAAGTAAAAAAACTAGCTTTATTCCACATACAATTAATAGATCTCCTCTTATCCTAAAAAACTCTAATATTTCTCTTAAACCAAATAATCCAAAGAATGGCCAAAACAAAACATCTTACTAAAATAGAAGCCCTCTTCGAGGACCCAAAAGTGTTGAAAATCAATTTTTAATAATTGAGAATTATGTGAAGGTGCTACCCAATTCACATCTCCAAGTTGAAACAAATGTAACCATAATTCCCTTGTAATCGGACAATGCAGAAATAAGTGATCAATACCTTACTCTTCCCTATAACACATCACACACCATTGGGGGAAATACACAAACCATGCCTCCTCCTTTGAATAAGGTCGTTAATATTAATTCTTCTATGAGCCAATGACCAAGCAAAAACTTCAATTTTAAGGGTTACTTTAGATTTCCAAATGAACTTAGTAGGGACAAAAGGAGAAAACATCGAATCATTACACAAAGCGAAGGAAAGATTTACAAGAAAAGAAACCATAAGAATGTAACAACCAACCTCTCCTATCCCTAGCCTAGCCCACAAGAAATCCATTTACAAATTTTATAGTTTCACAGTGACTGAAGTTGGAATTAGGAATAAAGAATGATAATAGGCGGGTATGCTTACATGAGTGTTTTTGATTAAATTCACTCTCTATTTAGGTTCATTATGCGGTAGTTTGTAAATATAAGTTGCCTTTTAAAAAAAAAAAAGAAAATTGGAGGTGATGTAATTTAGGGCCCATTTGGAAAATTTGAGATTTGGAGCAGGCAAGTTCAGAACCAATTAAGTTGTCTAGTTCATATTAAAATCAATTTTAGTTAAAACTGGTTTTTATTTATAACTTGTTTGTAAATTTTTTATTACATTCTGATTCACATGTTATCCCATTGATTCTAACATAATAAAAAAAGGGTTAATTGCACTTTTATACCCTGTACTTCAGGTTGTTTTTCAATTTTGTCCCTATATATATTTTTTCTCCATTTCATACCCATACAATTTAAAAATTTTCAATGAATAAATTGGAGACAAGGGTTAAGTAAGTGGACAAAAAGCTAAATGGCAAAAAGGTGGGAGATAAATGCTCCGTTCAAATGGATAAATACGCAGTTCAAATGGATAATTGGTTAAATGAACGGAGCTTTTATCTCAATCCTGTTTGCCAGCTAGGATCCACATGGCTACTGCCTAATCCACGTTACCTTTTTGTCTACTTACCTAACCCCGTCTCCAATTTGCCCTTCGTTGAAAGTTTTTAAATTGTTTAGGTATGAATTGAGAAAAAAAAAAGTGTAGGGACCACATTGAAAAACATCCCAAAGTGTAGGGTACAAAAGTGCAATTAATCCTAAAAAAATTTTATTCCACCAAAATCAAAAGTTTTACAAACAAAAATTTTTATTCCCAAAAATTAAACCTAAAAAAATAAAATAAAATCCCGAATACACAATGAAAACAAAGAAGTGGATTATATAGAAAGAGAGATACATTGAGGAAATCCCAAATACTAGCACAAGAAGGTTAGAAAATCCCAAATACAAATCAAGATTCTAGAGCGCAGCAAAGTTTCCAATTTAGTAGAATTTCTCCAACAAGGTTCAAGGATGGTTGCCAGCAAGTCTTTGCTAGGTATGTGGAACCACCAACGTAAAAACCCTATTAACAAGCAGGGGGAAAATCTTCAAATTAATACCCTAATCTCATAAATCCACATTAAATCCTTTGATGGATTCTTAAATCGCATGATTGATGCTACTGTGATGAACTGATGATGAGGAGAAGAAGAAGAAGAGGGACTGTGATGATGGTGATGCTTGATTGATGTTCCTGTGTGAAAGGAGAAAATAGGAGAAAGAGAAGAAGTTGATGAGGAAAAGGGCTCGTGATGATGGTGGTGCTCTTTGACGTTACTGTTGGCCAGATAGTGCCAGCACCCTTGCGTGGGTCGCAGTAGGCCCGTGGCGTTGGCTACTTGGTTTACTTTAAGGAAATAAAGTTGCGCTTCTTCCACAAGCCTGGGCTTCTGGAGTGATAAGCGCTTGATCCTAGAAAGTGGTTTCAGAGCCTGCATACCGAGGGATGAGTAGGATGCGTGTCCTTGGCCTGCATGTGGTAGGTGCTGCCGAGTGAGCACACTGCGCAGGGAGGGTGTGAAGCAAAGTCCCACATTGCCTAAGTGTGAAAGTAATGTGCTGTATATTAGAGTGAGGAGGGCACCCCCACTTCTTGAGCTAGTTTTTGGGGTTTAGTTTTACCCTAGACCTTGTAACATGGTATCAGAGCAGGTTATGGGTTTGACTCCCATCGTAAGGCACGAACAGTGTGGGCTTTGTGCGCGCTGGTGCTGTCACAGCAAGCTCGTAGTGCTGGCTACTTGGCTTACTTTTAGGAAATAAAGTTGCGCCTTTTCCACAAGCTTGGGCTTTTGGAGTAGTGGTAAGCGCTTGATTCTAGAAGTTATTATAAGGAGAAAAAATAGGAGAATTGGAGAAGAAGAAGATGATGATGAGTAGGGCCTGTGATGTTGTTGATGTTACTGTGAGGATAGAAACTAGGAGGAAGAAAAGGGGAGGGCTCAAGCCTCAAGCCAACCAAAGTAAAGGAGATTATTATTTTCATTTTATATATAT
>JAESVK010000592.1:60391-80121 GCA_017140935.1 Hamamelis virginiana | reverse complement strand
ATTGGAATCGTTCCAATTGAACCTTAAAATAGAAAGTTTCTATTTTTGGGAGACATAGAGATGTCCCTGTCACTACTAGGTTAGGGTGAACCCAAAGGGTCACACACAATAGAGAGTAAATGAATTCCTTAAGCTTGTGGGAGGGAAATCCTATCATGGTGTTTGTTTGATTTTAATTATTAAGAGTTAATTGATTAAAAGTCAAAACTAACCGAGAATAGGATTACTCTATTCAAGGATGTTTGGTCATGCTAGCACTAGTAACCAAACACCCCCCAAAGAGGAGAAAGTCTATAAATATGAGTGTTTCACACACTCTAAGCCTAAGCTAAACCCTAGGGCCGAAAATTCTCTCTCCCTCTCCCTCCCCATGCTAGCTTGCTGACAAGGGTTGTGAAAGGCTAGGAGGTTCAAGGAGTATTGCTCTCGTGTGGATACGCTTTGGAGGTTTCATACTTTTGAAACTCGAAGGAAAGCTACACCGAAGAACACAATCAAGTAAGATTTATATGCTTTGATTATTTGTGTTTATTTATATATATGATCCGATGCTTGAATCGTTCTTGGAGGTTTTGTGAACATGAATTTATTTTATAAAACGAAAAAGTTTTGTTTTACCTTTTCCACTGCGAATCCATGTCTGTGGTTTTTCACAGAACCTTTCACTCGACACCTAGATCATGAAGAGCGTGGATGTTCTGGATCATCTTGAGACAATGCTCATTCACTGATGTCCCTTCCACCATCTTAGCAGAGAAAAGATCACCCACAGCATTGTACCTTACAATTCTGTTTTGTGATTCATACAACTCTTTAAGATTCTTGAGGATCGCATATGCACTGTCTATGACCTCATGTTGCCTTTGGAGCTCATTGGTCATCGATGCCATCATGTAGCACCTGACTTGCACATCATCCTCAAGCCACTTATTATAAGTGTCTCGCTCTTCTTCAGATGCCCCCTCAGGTAAAGCATTGGGGCGTGGAGATTTGATAACATATTCAATTTTATCAGCAGCCAAGATTATTTTCAGGTTCCTAACCCAGTCATTGAAATTGGGACCAGTCAAACGGTTGTCATCAAGGATTCTAGATAAGGGGTTTAGTGGAGCCATCTACAACAGAAAATAATAACAGTAAATTTCATATTATTCAAAACATAAATACCTATTGGTTTCTAAGTCTTATGTTACCTCCCACTATTTTATTCAAATCTCATACTCCCTTAGATGAGACTCGGGAATCTCATCATCTGAATTTTCCATAGTAGGGATTGGGGTCCCATTAAAAATTAGTAGCCTCACATAATAGGTTCTTGGATACTAACCCTCAATGAGTGGATAACTCTTATCCTAATGCTTCTAAAGCAAATTCCAATCATCCTTTAGCCTCTAAATTGTAGTATCCTCACATAATAGGTTCTTGGATAGTACTCTTTAGTTAAGTCACACCCATCATTCGCATAAGTATGGTCAATTGAATGTTGTACCCCTCACATAGCAGGTTCTTGGGATACACCATTATCGCACCTTATGATATCCAATATTAAAACAAGACAGTATGAACCCTCAGGATGAACATGTTCCCGCATATCTGCAGCCAAACACATCCACCTCAAGAATCCACCTATCATGTAATGATGGGAGGCTAGGATAAAGCCCAAGGCCTCTTCCTTACAACTTAATTTTGAATTAAAAGGGGTTTTGTAAAAGGAGGTCTCATTTAAAATAAACATACATCACATGCATCACATATATATCAAACATACATATTATGTTTAGACCAAGCTTTATTATTAGTTCTCGATTATCCTCTCACTGTCCTCCTAGAGGCATCTTGAACATATAATAAATTAGGTCAAGGCCCTTTACCAAGCATACATCTCATATAATAATGGGCCTTGGATTAATTATGGACTTTAGAGTGGGTTCATTCTTTGAGCCAAAAAGATGAACCCTCGGTCTATAATGAGGGTTAGGTGATCGTAATTAAAACTATGTAACTATTACATCAAGACTAAAAGATTTGAAGTCCTCGCCAAGTCCTTCTCAAGTACTTGCCTTTTCCTCTCGTACAAAACTCCACCATGCACCTCAAGTCCACCATGCTCCACCAAGTATCCAATATTACATTTAAAATAAAAGAAAGAAGGGGATTAAGGAGATAGGGGATACATAGGAATTGAGAGGGAAAGAGGCATGCAAGCCCCAAATTAATTACATCACTTAAATTTAAACAACTTTAAATATAACCCTTAAAATAATCCATACACATCTAATGCGGTCAATCACATCTCATTTAATTGGTCTTGAGTCCATAATTATCCATTCATATTTATACAAACTCATTGCATAAATAAAAACAACAATAAAAGAAAGGCAATGATGGCAATGGCATTTAATTAATTAGAGTCAATATTATTATTATTATTATCTCATAACAATAATAACAATCTTTTAAATCTCATTTAAATTAAAAACATCATATTCCATATGAAAATAAAAGTACCTTTTCTTAAGTAAAACTCCTAATTAACTTAATTAGGGTTTTACATAAATAGAATTTAATTTGAGAAATTAATCTCATAATTCCTATCATGCATTTAACACTTTAATATGCATTATAGATTAATCATCATTAACCTATAATGAAGGAATTAAATAAAAACTCAAAACCATAAATTCTTGAAAAGACACAAAACCCAGTTTTTCACAAAACAATGAATTCAGCTACTGTTTTGGGACTAATCTTTCCTATATTAAAACAAACTTTTAAAAAGTGAGAATACTCTATTTCACAAGGATTTTCAGTCCTCTTTCAAATGGCATAGGTCTCGTTTAGTGATTCCAACGTTTGGTATCACTTTAAGGCATTTTGTGACACTAACTTTAAACCATGGCAGAATCTGGAATTTGTGCACAAATGCATTTATTGGGCATAACCTAAAGTGAACTAAGTCATGGAAACACTTCAATTCACTGGTTTTTCAGTCCTCTAAACAATGGCAGGGGTCTCGAGACTTGATTCCAACATTTGGTATCAATTAGAGACATTTTGTGACAGAGAGTCAGATTTTCCAGAATTGACTCTTATTCACAAAAAATCTAGTGTGGCTATTCTAGGTCATTAAAAATCATGGGAACCCTTCCTAGACTTTGTTAAGACCTTATATTAATGAAGTCAATAGGTGGCAAGCTTCAAAAATCCCAGAAACTATTTTCTTTGGATTTTACAAAAGCTTCATGATTGCTGCCCAGAAAAACAGCAACACAATTTTAATTTCAAAACGATTTCAAAATTAAAACTTTCAATATACAAGCATGCTAAAACGTTTTTAACATGTTTATATATCATCTAGAAACATCCCTAAATGTTTTTAAGCAATTAAAAACAATAATTCATCACATGAATTTCACAATCTCTCAAGAACACAAAAATTGTTTTATAAAAACACTTTTCATCAAATCTTTATGTTCTTCATTTTTAATTTTCAAAAACAATAAAATTTATTTTGAAAATATTATAAACACTTTATAAAACATATGAAGAACACAAGATCATGAAAATATAAAAATAATTAAGGCACACTAGGGTTCCAAACCCATGTGGCCGAAATTCATAGTGAGAGAGAGAGAGAGAGTGTGTGCTAGGGTTAGGGTTAGGGTTAGGGTTAGGGAACCTTACCATAATCTAACCTTTTAGGGTTTCCATAAACTCAATATATGCTGCAATATTATCTATATTGTGATTATTTAAAATAAGAAAGAATCAAATCAAATATAAGAAACTTTCCTAAATTAAACAATACACAAAATAGAAACTAGGAATATCCAAGTTTGACATTTAGGGATTCCTAAAACAAATTAGGAAATATTCCTATATTAGTTTAGGGTTTCTAAAACCTAAAACTAGCCACCATTGATGATGAATACAAGGATTCAAAGAACCCTAATCCACCATTGTTGAACTCTTTAACAATCTTCATCAATATGCAAGTTTAAATAAAATTAAACTAAGTTATTTGCAATAATCAAGAATCAATTTTAACAAGTTTAAAAACAATCAAGACACATGCAAATATGTTCTAGGGTTATTAAACCCTAGTAGCCGAAATCCATGAGGGTGTAAAACCCCATGGCCGAAATCCCTATGAGGGTATTTTAAAACCCTAATCACCATTGAAACTTAATTTTCTCAAAATCAAGTCATGTTCATAATTTTCTCAAAATCAAGAACCTCATCTATTTGAATCAAGGGTTTCTAAAACTCAAGATTCAAACATATTTAATGATTATAGGGTTACCATAACCCAAATCATAAATAATATCATTAAAGAACCATATTATGGTTCATAAACCCTAAGTGGCCGAAATGGAGATAGAGGGAGGAGAGAGAGAGCCGTACCTTTAGTGGGGTTTTGATTATGTTCAAAGCTTCAATCCACCATGGAGAAGAAACCCCAACAATCAAAACTCAAACACAATCATCCTAGAGTGGTCCGAAATTATAGAGAGAGAGAGAGAGAAAACACAAAACCTTTTTAATGTTTTTCTACAAACCCTTAAACATATAATACCAAAGGGGTAAAACCCCATATGGCCGAAACTCTCTAGTGCAGCCCACCTTTGCCGTGACCTAGCTAGGGTTTCTAAAAACCCTAGTTGCCAAATAAACATAAAACAATAACAAAGGAGGCAGCCCCTTTCATTGCCGAATTCATGTATGGTGATTAAACCATCAAAAACTTGATTTTAATTAATTAAACCATTGCCAAACATCATAAATCTCATATCCATGCTTGATTTGGCTCTGATACCACTGAAAGGAATCGATCGAAATACATGGAATCGCAGCGGAAGAGAAAACAAAACTTTTGTAAATATGATTCCATCATCGAAAGATTCTAAACAAGAATCGAACAAGCATAGGGATATGTGATTTAATTACAAGCAAATAAAATTTATTAAACATAAATTAATCTTACTTGATTCGCCTTTCGATTTGCAATCCTCGACCTTGAACTTCAACGCAATGAAGTCTCCAACGGTATCCACACAAGAATAAGATTCCCTAGACCCTTCTAGTCTTTCACAACGCTTGTGATCAAGCTAGAATGGAGAGGGAGAGGAGAGTGAATTTTCGGCCAAGGGGTTAGCTTACCCTAGAATGTGTAAAACACTCATATTTAAAGACATTCTCCTCTTTAAGGGATGTTTGGTTACTAGTGCTAGCATGACCAAACATCCTTGAATAGAGTAATCCTATTCTTGGTTAATTTTGACTTTTAATTAATTAACCTTTAATTAATCAAAATCAAACTTAACTTAAAGACAGGATTCCCCTCTCACAAGTTTAAGGAACTCTCTTACCCTCTATTGTGTGTGACCCTTTGGGTTCACCCCACCTAGCAGTGACTAGGGACATCTCCATGTCGCCTAAAATAGAAACTTTCTATTTAAAGGTTTAATTGAAACTATTCCAATTATGCCCTCATTGATAACACTTATCAATATGCTTTCACTGGTCATGAGTGACGTCTAGCAATGTGTCATGACATGCCCTAGGTTTGGGTGAATAGCAGAACTATATGAACCCTTCTTGTTACTTAATCCTTCATCCCCTAATGTCACAGTTAAGATATTTAGGGTATGGATACAAGTCAAAACCCTATCTTAACTTTCTTGTCATATGTTCTTCAAATTATAATCTCAATAAGATGAACCTTATGAAACCCTTTCATATTTCATCTATCACTCTGGCCAGAGATTCACATTGAGAGTTATATTTAAGAACTGACCCTGACATTCTCTCTCATAATATTGAGAGTGATGATTCCTTATTGACCACTCATATGCCTTCATGCAAGACCTATTAGAGCCAATGAGTGCTGACTACAACCTTAAGATCAAGGCTGTATAAAACACTATCAAACCCTAATAACTCAGGCACAAGACATCCATGGTGTCTCAGGTCTTAGGATTACCAAATGGACGTAACATAAGAATATTCCTTTGACTTAATATCCATAGGAATATTCTAGTAGATCATGTTCAGTGTACATATTCTCTAATATGCACCCACAGATTAACCTAAGTGTCTCTACACTGATTGAGAAAGACTACCTATCCTCCCATTGGAGTTAGTTTAAATCTGTGCCACTCTTGCCGGTTTAATAAATGTCCTCTTTAATAAACCTATGAGCAGGAACACTTTAAGAATAAATGTATATGAGGAATATGAGTCTTCATATCTCAACAAACTTGAGATACACATTTCTCTTATCATTTATTCATGGACATTATCGTATATATAATTAAATATACTAACGATAAGCAGTACCTTCTTATCCTAATATGAAATAGATATGCACTTTAGGATTGGTTTTAGGGCATACCTCTAACAGTATGCACTAGAACATATCATTTCATGTTGTTATAAATTATCATTTTTCTATCCTGTGTATGGAAATATGAATGAGCAGTACAGGTTATACCTTCATCTTGACACGTGTCGACCTACCCGAGATGGTCGGTATAATGGTCAGTTTGGGGCGTTACAGAACCAGATACGAGCAACACTCTTAAGCGTGACATGAAATGCTCTACATACAATGACATTAGAGTACCTTTGCATGTGCTTATAATCTTTATACGCAAAAATGTGGTTTTTTAGGTTCTTCGTTCAATCATATGGGTCTATTATAGGCATTTTAAACTTATTTGGAAATGGTGCTTCTAGAATCTCTACTACGAATGGAGATGAAAGTTTTTCATCTGGTGGAATCTTTTTTACCCCCTCTGGTTGATGTCTCATTGGTCCTAAATCTCATATCACGTGGTGTTGAACTGATGCCTCTCCCCTTACAAGATTTATCTTTTATTTTATTTTATTTTATTTTTATATTATTTTTTATTTCGATGACAGGAATGAACATTAGATATGCTCCCCTTTTTTTTCCATGAGGTCGTTCACAAGTTCGGGGATAGCCATTGTGATGCGAATCGAAGACTGGTCTTCTGTGCTCCAAGGGTGGTGGTGGGTTAGCAATAGTAAGCGATATGGGATTTTGAAGAGAAAAGTAGGGGCTGGGTGTTGCGGTTGTGGGGGAAGTGGTGGTTGAAAACTAGTTACTGCCAATAAAAAATTATTTTAGCGGATTAGGTTCTTAGTCAAGGCTGAAAGGGATTTGATGTGGCGCTGCATGAGAGCTATTTGATGTTCGAACTAGGCCATTACAATAGGGTGAACATTAGTTTCAATGGGCGACATGAAGTTTGCTACCGGGGATGGCGATGGATGGATTGGGGTTGATCACTGTTGCATGGGTGGAATTGCATTAGTAGAAAGACCGAGGTCCCTCTGAACCATCACCGAAGAAATATTTGGTATCAGTGTGTTGTGCGAACATATAGTTACAGGCGTGAGTAAAGAAAATGTCAAGACTACAAAAATAGAACAATTGAAAAAACCTAGTCATTCTTACATACGGCACCAAAAAACTGATGATGCAGTTTTCTGGTCTAAGATGACAAGAACCCCTGATCGTGCCAAACAAGGGAGATTATTCTTTATTATCAATCAAGATTTAATATGGGAAATTTGGCCAAAAGTCCTATATTAGAGACAAATAATGCATAAAGTCCAATTAAACTTTTTTTCATGCCATTAGTCGTATTTAAAGAAATTTTAATGTATAAAGTCCAAAACTTATTAATATATATTTTAAAGACAAAACTACCCTCAAACCTTCATTTAGCTCTCAATTTACAAATAGATAGCAAAGAAAAATGAAAAAAATGAAGAGAAGAGAACAAGAGTGGGATGGATGGTCATCAACGATTAGGAGGTTCGGAGGGTCGCTTCCTTGAGGAAGACCCGATGAGCAAACATATCGCAACTTGAAGAGTGAGACGGATGAATCGAAGATGAGTCGATCTGATAACAAAAACTTTACAACAGATCTTTGCCGGAGACAATCTAGTTTTCATTACGCCAATCTGACTGCAAAATTATAAAAATTGATTCCGATTTTGAGTGGGTTGTAGTTCGTGATGTTGATTGGTAGTAATCGTGAGGTTGATCTTATTATTATTCATCTTCAATTGTGGTAAGAATACTGCCAATCCATGCTGTTAAATTGCTTCGATATATGCAATCAACATATTTTCTCTATTTTTTGATCAATCTGCAATTGCTAGGGTTTCAGATAGTGATCATCTTTCTCAATATCATAACATCTCCTTCCTTTCTTTCTTTTTCACTTCACATAGACCAGAAACATGAGAACGCTAGCAGTGATATCTAGTTGCAGTTGTGTCAGAGATAGACTGAGGTTTGCCTGACTTGATCTGCAATTGGTCGAACGGAGTCGATAACAGATTAGCTGCTAGACGGAGAAGTGATCTGCAACTAATCTTGTGCTGACAGATTGGCTGTCGGACGGCATAATCTACAACTGATTGGTGATGTTGAAGATCACCGATCATCTTCTTTATCTTCGATCACTGTGAATATCTCAGTGAACTTCATCTTCATCTTTCTCTCTCTTCTTTATCTTCCTTAACTTCATGCCTACATTGGCTGTCCCTGACGCCGGTGGAGCGGCATATTTTTACAGTTATCTCTTTCCTTGTTCCTCTCTCTCACTCTCTTTCCCACCATCTCCTTCTTTATCTTCAGCATTTTTTTATGGGTTTTTCTTTTCTAGTTTTATTATTATTATTTTTTTTGCGGTGTAGTGAAATGTATAAAAATACAGTGAAATGCATTAAAAATACTATGAAAGGAATAAAAAATGCGATGGAATGCATACAATATGTAGTAAACTGAATTAAAAATAAAGTGAAATGAATAGAGAATGCAGTAAAATTCGGCGTCTGGCGTAGTGAAATCCGGTTCCGGCGTAATGAAATCGGGATCCGATGTAGTGAAATTCAATTGGAGCTGAAGCTTATTTGGGGAATGAGGGGTATTTCTGTCCAATTCAAAAAGATCTTTTGAGTGGAATTTTAGCATGGATATTTTTTAAAATAAGACCTTTAGCTAATTTCCCCATTTAATATTTATAAAGAACTCGCACTCTAACCTCAATTCTTAGAGAAAGCGATTGAGCACGAGTATTGTCCACAAGGATCAAAGGCTAAGTTATGAAAAACATAAGTGAATTCAATTTTAGTTAAAAAGAATATATTTTATTGATTGGATCGGTTGAACTAATTAAACTAACTCGCATTAATTGCATTAATTAGGTAGAACTAGGGTTTATGAATAACTATGGTTGGTGGTAAATTAGACTACAAGAATAAACCATCAAGAATATCATGCATATATGAATTAAGCATGAATAATCCCTTTAAGGCATGGACTGTCGTATGAAGCATGCATAATCCAACTAAGTAGGGCATGAACCATATAGCTTCACATATATGTATTCGATAAGAGCTATTGCACAGCAAAAATAATTGAAATCACAGAAAACAATTATATTGATAGATAAAACGATTAAACCCAAATTACACGAAAACAATATCCGTAAAGTTGTACAATCACCATAGCATATGATAAAAACCCAAATCTAAACGTAATAATATAATTGAATAAAGAAAAGTTTCATTTATTACCCAAGAAAGAGAGTTAGTTGCTCATAGTTGGAGTAAAATCGCCAAAAGCTTCCATTCATTCCATGTACATCCAACTTTGGGAGAGAGAAGAGAGATAAACTAGAGAGAGAAAGTAAACTTTAAAACCTAAAAAGTTGGGAACCCTAGCTAAGTCCCCTAAACCCCTTTAAATAGGTTTAGGAAACCTATTACAAGTAAAACTATGAAAATACCCAATAATTATTACAAGAAAATCTCGAAAATATTAAAATATAAACCTTTTCGACATTTCTATCGATAACCAATGAAGGTCTATCGATAGACATTGAAAAAAAATTAAGTCTAGAAAGATTTAACTATCGATAGGCCAAAATCTCTATTAATAGAAAACGGTTATCGATAGAACATCTATTGATAGCTAGTATTTTAAATTGAATTTGATCATGAGAAAGAAATATTCAGAAACTAGATTTCTCAATCCTTCCAGGATCATCGAAATCGGAGTCTGGATTAAGGAGATAAAACAGTTTGAAGTTGGAAGTTTTTGTCTGTGAAAAACTGCACAGGTCCAAAAGTCTCCAATTGCATCCCAAAGGTGTTCTAAAGGTTTTTGAGCATCGAATTGACTTTGAAAAACTCTTTAAGCTTGCACAAGTATCAAGGATCGACTCCAAGCAACTTTATTATGCACAAATTAATTGAAAAACCTACACAAACACACAAAACAACATTAACTCAAATATAAACTAAAATGGAGGATATACTAAAGATAAATGCTAAAATGGAATAAAAAAACATATAGAAAAGAGACAAGATTGCAATGTAATCACCCCTTTCTTTATACATGCACATAGGTTAATAGTCAGATGCCCTACAGGACACCGGTATGGTGTCGACCCAAGAGTGTCCAACACTCACGTTAGGGGAGAGCTCAATGAAACAATTAAGAATAAACTAAAAGTAGGGATTCCATAATGAATGGCATACTTATGCATAGTATAAACCTAGGTGGTTAGTTATGTGTTTTGTAGGATTCCTTAGTAGATTCTGGCCTGACTTGGCTAGGGGTGGGCTGACCTGGGGTACTTTTATTATAGTTTTCCACTTGCCACTATCTGGTCAATATCCTCCCACCTGGTAGCTGTCTCTGTCCTTGCTCCTTCACGTTCATTGCGATCACATCCTTTGCAGGAGCAATAGTCAAGGGACTTTTCATTTCATGTTTTTAATGTATATAAATGTTTTCTATCTCCCAAGTATGGAAATATGAATGAGCCTATCAGGTTGTAGCTTCAGTTTGACACGTGTCGAACTATCCGGGATGGTCGGTACACCTTGTCAGGTTGGGGCATTACGGAATGGTGCTTTGGGGTGCTGAAGGCTCGTTTTCCAATTTTAAAGCAAATGCTGCCATATAGCTTGCGAAGACAAAAATACATAGTCATTACATGGTGTACTGTTCACAACTTTATAAGGAAAAATGCAGCTAGAGATGCTATGTTTGATGATTATGGGACGAATGACATTGACCCACAGAATGATGCACATGTAGCAGCTAGCACATCTGAAGAGACTATTGAGATAAATGTTACCCAAACTCAGTTACGTTATATGGCTGGTGTTCGCGATGAAATTTTCCAACAAATCAAAATGGTTATGTGTCATGAACATTTTGGAATACATCATTTTGTTATTTGTACCTCTTCTTTATTGCTCGTTTGACATATAAAATTTTAAAATTTGTATTTGACGTATATGTATTTTTAATCTTGGGATGGACATTTTTAGTGGATGAATGACTTTTGATGTTTTTATTTCTTCTCCTATTTTGTGGTATCCAAACATGCTTTTCTATTTTTTGTTTTTTGTTTTTTTTTTTTTATTTTTTTTTTCTTTTTAAAACAGGTAGCAAATGAGAATTCCAAATGTGCTTCTTACTTCCAAAAAATTGATAGATGAAGCAAAAAATTGCTTCTACTTTCAAAATTAAAAAAACAAAAAAATGGTAGCTTATCCAAACGGCACCTTAACTTTTAAAAGTAACTACCAATATTTTTCACACTCAAATATTTCAAATTTTTACTTTTAAAACACTACAAAAAAAGAGGGCATTTTCCATTAAGAGATTGCTACGGAAGATTAGCCACTGATTGTGGGGGCCACAAGACCAATATATACATATCTCCCATATTATATTTGCTTAGAGTAACAATATATGATGCATAACATCATAATTATCAGACTTGACCAGTCCAATCATTGGCCCGATGAAGGGTGTGGGTCACTGGGTCACCAGTCGAATCATTTGGTTAACAATTGGACATTGAATTTTATAAATGTATTATTTTAAATATATTTATGTTTAATATATAATTATAGAAAACTATGATACTTTAACTTTAATTTTGTTTTATATATTTAACACTAACCAAAACTTGGATTAGTGGTAAAATGTAATCTCTTAAACATGTTAACACATGATTCAGTGTTCGAACTATAAACTCATATTTTATATAAAATATATTTTATAGTTTATGTGAGAAAGCGGTTTTTGTCTGTCTTGTCTTAATAAGAACAACATACTTTTGTCTCTTTCTAAAACAGATTCGAAAATCGTCTTAATAATATGTCCATGTAAGACGGTCACAAAATAACCGTTGTTAAAGATTACTAAACTAAAACGTTTTCCAAAACCATTTTCTACTTACTGTTTTCTTTGCATCTTTTTGTATATAACTATGGAAATTCAATTTAATTGAATTATATATTCATAATATTTTCTTAGTCGCCGGTAAACGTTGTCGATAAAAGCCCGATTTGTTGTAGTGATTGGTGGATCGATCGAATTAATATAGCATCGGATTATATATTAGAGGTTCGGATTAATAGATTAGATCAATTTTGGTGGATTGGAATTCAGATTAGATCAGCCAATTACAAAAGGCCAAATCCAAGTAGGCGGTTGGCCGGATCAATCTTGTCCTTTTAGAAGTTATAATTATATAACCCTTACAAATATATAATAATTTAAAAGTTTAAGATAATTAACTATCTAATAAAGTCTTTTAGTTAATTAGAGTAACAATAAGATGATTGAATTACAGTAAGTTAGCTAGATACTTTAAATTTAATTTTTGTTTCTCTTGTTTTTTGAATATTAAACAATTATAAAAGGTTGAATTAGTGGTATAATTAATGCAACAATTAAAATTTTATAACACTAGGTTTAGGGTTCAAACCATGAAAATGTACTTTTTCATTTATTTATAATGCCTTAAGTTCAAATTTTTTAACGGGTTCAAGGCTTTGAGAATGGCTTGAGGTAGCTGTTATTAAAATTTACCAAAAGAGAACGGCTTCAAGTAACTGTTCTTATAATTAACCAAAAGAGAATGACTTCAAGTAGCCGTTCTTATAATTAATCAAAAGGGAACATTTTAAAGGAGAGCCGTTCTCTTTAGCATTAAATAAGCAACCCTATGTACTTAAATTTTTTTTTTTTAAGCCGTTCTCTTTGTGGATAAGAGGTTCGTTCTCGTAGGCATTTTTCCTTGTAGTGGATGGGGTTAAGGATTTAGGGCAAAGATGGTTCCGGCATAAAGGGTTCCGGCAGATGGGGATAAGAATGAGAGGGTACTCCGGTGACGAGGGTTCCGGCAGATCCGCTCAGTTGGGATACGGTGGGTTTGCTCTGTGCCTCGTTAGATTCCAGTGAAGAGGGTTCTGCTCAACTATGGTACAGTGGGTTTGCTCTGCCCCTATTTGGATTCTGGCGTCTAGGGTTCCGGTGAAGAGTGGTACGGTGAGTTAGCTCTGGCCCCCATTCGGATTCCGGCGTTTAGGGTTCCGGCGAAGAGGAGGGAAAAAGTTCTCACTCCGAGTGTGAAGAGAGAAAGAGAGAGAGAGTGGAGAGAGAGCCAAAGAAATATTGCGTGAGGCAGGAATAATTCAGCCATGCGCGAAATTTGAGGCTTCCAAATATAGCGTCGTATGGGTCTTTAAAAAAAAGAACAAATTCAAAACGTCACTGTTTGGGTATAGGGATATGTATATGGCTGCTAAAAGACAATGGCTTTTCTAAACCGTCCTCTTGTATTATAAAACGAAGACACTTATTAAAAACCGTCCACATAAATTATTCCGCCCCTGTCCTCTACTAGATGTTTCCTTGTAGTGTCTCGTCCTTATGACAATTAGGACGCCAAGGTTCGTTTCCCAGATCTCTCCGATTTATGAAGCAAGAAATGTAAGCTTTACCTGCATGGCTAAGCTATCCTGTGAGATTAAACACATATCTAAATCAGTTATCACTCCTATCTTCCAAAAGTTTAAATAAGGTTTGCTCGGTACGTAATTTCTGCCATACAACCCTAAGCTTTGGATAATGCATGGTTTATTCTTCCCTTTCACTTTTTGGTGGGCAAGTATAAAGTACATACGTAACTAATTAAACAACATTAGCAGACAATCATTACCATGATAATTAAACAAGCCTTTTAATATATAAGTTATAAATTTTTTGTTTGGATTAAAACGAATCATTTGTAGGGATTTGATATGGACAAGGGGATCAGCACACCAACCTGGTTGCACGCGAAAAAAATGGAACCTGTAGAAGAAAGCTCGACAAATCATGAACAGAAGGATCCCCAACTTGCTCAAACAAACAAAATCAGTGTACTATACAGAACAAGAATACTTCTAGAATTGTTAAAACAAAATCTGTAGTGATTTTATGCACCATAAAACATAAAAGGAGAAAAAAAAAAAAAAACAGCTTTAGATTCACTTCCAGGCAACATGCACCAACATGAGCTTGTTGGGAACATCAGACCACTTGCAGGGAGAAGATAAAAAGAGGAAATTATGTCAGGTGATTTGGGTTTAGTATCCTAGCTCCTATGTTTTTATTTTTATTTTTTGGGATATTTAGATTTCTTTCTCCCGTGATTTTTCCAAGATTAGTGGGCCATATATCATATATGATCTTTGTTTGGTTCCTCAAGATTGTCAAAAAGACAACCCCAGTCAAAAGAAAAGGGGGGAAAAAAAAAGGCCAAACATGAACTTAGCATATAATCAGAGAAAAAGAATTCACTTTCTCCATCCCGTTCCCCACCTTGCCTTTTTCGGAACAGATATATCCTCCTTAATTAAGTTTAGGCCTTCATCTGGTTTTTATTCTTGACCAAATAAAATACATTTGAATTGAAATTAGACACCATCTAAAACTATAGATAAATAAATAAATAACAGTAGCACGCCCCATTTGAATTTGACCTAAAATAGTGTCAGTCACTCTTTGATTATTGAGGAATAATTTGCAATTTTCTATAGATTACATGTTTTAACCTAACCTTAATTTATTCAGAAAATTAGTCATTTAAGTTAATTTTCATATTGCACCATTTGAAACATAAGATATTAACTATTAAGGCCCAGGCTGGCAGGGAAAAGTCGGTTGATGGGATAGGAAGTGAAACCGGCCAGAGGCACCTGATGCTAAGTGCTGTGTGCAAAATCTTCTCAGTCTCTTTATCTTATTTCCTACTTTTTTCAAGCAAATAGCAAGCCCTGGATAACATTTCAGTCAGAACAAGAATCCCCTAAAAAATGCCCTTCAATCAGTTACATCAAGCATGGCTTCTGACAAGTTTACTTCCCAAGTTACCCTTGTGATGTATATCTATATAATTTGTACTACAGTTAAAAGAATGGGAATTAAAGATAGCAAAGCTTTTCCACTGTATGTACGTAACTTTAAAGATAACAAAACAAAAAATAAGAAAAGAAATTTGGAAAAATTAAAGTTTGATCTTGTTAGTCAAAAATACTTTGCAGCCTTGTACTTTCATTTGTGATACATTAATCCTGTAGGATTGATTTATGACACATTGCACCCTTCTTTCAGTTAATCATTTATTTATTTTATTGAAAAATGATGTTAGAACTTTTTTTTTTTTTTTTTTTTTTTTGCAGTATTTATCCTACATTGTCAATGTGCCTATAAATATATCAGTGAAATTTATGATTTTTCTCAATATATATTATTTATTATGAATTTTATTTACTTTATAGAAAAACTAATTCATAAAACTTAAAATATATTGAGAAAAATCATGAAAATCCACCTATTTATAGACACATTAGTAATCTACAATAAGAACTGCATAAAAAAAAGGGGTTAATAATCTTTTCTTTTTTCCAACAAAAAAAAAAAAAAAAAAAAAACCTTTTTTTTTCCTTTAAATTTTTTTAAAAATTTAATTTGGGCCCCAAAATTTTTTTTTTTTTTTTTTTTTTTGCAGTAATTTTTTTTTATTTTTTTTTTTTTTTTTTTCCAGTTCTTCAAAGTGGAAGTCTAAGAAGAAGTTGGTCATTGAATTAGATTCAAAAGTTGCAGTTTCTTGGGTTAAAGGGAGTGAGGTAGTTTGGAAATACAATTTTATTTTGAGTGAAGTTCACATGTTAGAGGAAATAGGGCATGTGAAGGTTTGTTGTGCGCCAAGAGAAGTAAACAGCTTTGTAGATTAGTATGCAAAGCAGGGTACCAAGAGGTCTGTACCTTTTGTGGCTTGGTTATAGTTTGGGTATATCCAGAATTGTGTGAGGGGTTTTTCTGGAGCTTTGCGAATTGGTGGGTGAGGTGCTGGAATTTTTATCTTGCTTCGAGCTGGCTGCTGGTGTTGATTTTAGCATCGTTGGGTTTTGGTCTTGCTTGCTTGGTGTTGCTTGGAATGCAATTTGGCTGGGTTGCTGTGTTGGGTTCCATTTTGGTTGTTGTGTTGGGTTGGTGGGTTCAGCATGGTTGCTTGGTTGGGTTTCAGCATTGCCTTGCTTTGCTTGGTTGCAAATTCTTGGGGTGGGATATTGGCTTATTGGTCTTGCTGTGCGTTCTTTGGCTGCTGATGTTGTAGGGATTAGGTGGTGGTAGTTGCCTATGCATGCTGTTTGTTATCCCCTTTAATCTTAATCTAAATTAATCTTTTGCCTATAAAAAGAAAAAAAAAAAAAGAATTACAGTCACGTAGATGTCTAAGTGGCAGCCACGTGAATCTGATGTGGCTTAAATTGGCTAATTAATAACATTTTAGTACTTTAAGTTGGCTGATTAATGGCAATTTAAGCCATATCAAATCCACGTGGTTGCCACGTCGGACCCACATGGCTGTCACATAGACAGCCACGTATATTTAACTGACGAAATATTGGTTCTGTCAGTCAATGTCCTCCATTGGTATAACTTTCAAAATTCATAGACTAAATCGAACAAAATTAATGTTTAGGGATCGACCACGTTGGTGTTTCTCCATACTGGGAAAAAAAATGGAAATCAAGGAAATTAAAATTTGAGGGATATATGTTGTATTTGATTTTCATGCATATCTCAGATAGCCCATGTGTTAGATTCTTGGGCTAGACATATAGTGTTGGACCTTGAATATATACTCATGGTCTACAGCTTTTAACAGTATAAGAATAGTAATAACATAAAGAACCTCTATTTACCTTTAACAGGTCTGCAGCCTTCTTCCAAAAAAAAAAAAAAGGGTCTCGGCAGCGCTTTTTATTTTTATTTATTTATTTTAAGCTGCTCCTAAAATGATTCTTTCTTATGTTTTCATCTCAATTTACAACAATGCCCTTATATAATTAGAAAAATAACTATAATGAATTCACTTCCTGGACTATGTACCTAACCTTGGTTGATAATCACATGAACTTGTTTGATGATTGAAATTATTCACTACTTTAATATATGCCCTTTTGTACTTGATAGTACTCAAACCATTTACCCTATTCTAAGGATCATATTCTCCATAATTTTTCATTTCTCCTACACTTTCTGAAATATTGAGCTCTTCATGCATGCCTTGTATTTAATTTTGAGATGGCCGCAGTCTTTCATTGGACATGCATCTTCGAAATCAAAGGACAAATCTTTACCCAAGTTGTAAAAAAAAAAAAAAAAAACCCAATAAATATCATTAAATTCTTCCCTATAGAGTGGCACGTTATCAAATTGAAAGAAGAATAAGACAATCATAAGGACACCCTAGCTCATTGCTTTGCTAAAATGTTCATTTCCTTTTGAGCACAACTTGTTACAGATTAAAATCAATGCACACACCATGCTGGCCGGCCTTTGGTTGATCCCTTATATTGGAATAATTTTATCTCAAAAACGACCAAGATATGATCGCGTGCTCCTGCTAAAGTTCAAGAAGTGACATGCACTGGAAAGAAAAAAAAATAAATAAATAAATAAAAAGAGACTTCGAGTAGCACCATGTCTAATGTCACTAATGGATTTAGACACCAAATTAAGAAAGTGGGATCCTTATATTTTCTTTATTAAATAAATAGGTGTATGCATCATCATCTATGGATTATCATTAGAGTATTGAAAGATAGATCGAGTACGTATTAGCGTGCCACAAAACGGATCTAAATTTTATTCCTTTTTTTGTATTGAATGACACATTATTATTTGTATACTATGCATAAGTGATTGATATGCCATGTCAAATTAATTATTGTGACATGTTATTTCAACTTACACTTCATTTTTGTTTTTGATTTTTTTTTTTGTTAAATTTACTCAAAATGCAGTTAAGTCCACATATTTTAAAATTTTGCAATTAAGGATTAAAATTTGGCCATGTTTGCAATTAAGTCCCACGTCCCAACTTCAGTTAAAATCTAACAGAATTGATGACGTGGCATTATTTTTTTGTCCAATTTTATTCCAAATTTCTCTCGAAGTTTCTTCTCAAACTACTACTATATTTTCAGTGATTTTTATATTTATAAATACATAAAATCAAGCTCTACAACATATTCGAAACCCAATAATTTTAAAACACTTAATAATTTATTGTGAATTTTTATTTCGAAACCTTAAATAAATCACAATAAATAAATGGATAAGCCAAAAATCATGAAAATGCACAAAAAATTCCATGCATCATGTAGATTTTAAGAAAAATATAATTATACTCCAGTTTTAACAAATAGCATATCAAATTGAAAGTTTAAGCTTGGACTGCCCATAATGGCCGCTCAAGCTCCCGTGAACCTTTCATTTGATATGCTTCTTGTTAAAATTGAAGCATGATTCTATTTTTTAAGAATCTACATGACACATCGGAATTTTTTAGTTCCTTTTCATGATTTTTGGCTTAACCATTTATTTAATGTGATTTATTTAAGGTTTTCGAAACAAAAATTCACAAAAAATCCTTAAGTGCTTTACAATTAATGGGTTTTGGATATGTTGTAGAACTTGATTTTACGGATTTTTAAACATAAAAATCATTGAAAATTGATTAGTGGTTTGAGAGAAAACTTAGAGAGAAGTTTGAAACAAATTTGGGAAAAAAAATGATGATGTGGTCATGTCATCAATTTGGTTATATTTTAATTGTTGTTGATTGGGACGGGCGAATTTCATTAATTACAAGCGCGACCAAATTTTATCCTTAATTGCATTTTGGGTGAGAGTATGGATGTGGCACTAAAAATTTTTTAACCTTTTATATTTTTGGTATTGTGGTAATAGGTATTCTGAGGCAGTTTGTGCGCAACAAACTAAGTTTTCTCGCCAATTCGGTCAAAATAGGTCATCCACACCTGGACAAGAATATTTACGAGAGATAAGTTCCTTATGACTTGATTTCAAGAGGCGGTCAAGGTTCTATCCCAAGCTAGATTTCGGAACTGAAGGCTTGTCTAAGAATCAAATCTTTTAGTATGACAAATGATGTGATATTAATTTGGTACAATTAAAATGCATGCGTGGTTCAAGTTTGAACAGTGCAGATATCAATCGTGAAAGATGCTCTCATATCATAAGAGTTGTTCATGGTCAAAGAGGTTTTGGGTGAAAAATAACAAAATGATACCTTAAACAACTCAATTAGTTATAATATATATTGACGCGTTTACAGCTTAACAATGCAGTATAGATACCATAGAGTGACAGTTAGGGTTAGTTGCTAAGTAGCTAATTATGTCTAATTAAGAAAGGTCTGTCGGGCAGATCACAACTTGTTCAAAGCAACTGCACTAGCATATGGCATGCTATATATATATATATATATATATATATATATATATATATATATATAT
>JAESVK010000592.1:20880-41498 GCA_017140935.1 Hamamelis virginiana | reverse complement strand
CGAAATTTCTTACCCATGTCCAGAACCCTGCACCTATCGATAGGTGGTTTGACCGCTATCGATAGGTCAGCTATCGATAGCGGTCATCTATCTATCGATAGAGATCGCGGAAATTTGAAAAAATAAAACCGTTCGCGCGGCCCCTTTTCTTCTCATTCACGCCTGCAGACCGTTTTTGGACGGTTTCTTCACCAACCGTTGCACCACTCCGCATGTAACTGCTGCCCTCTCAACTTCCTCTTGAAGGCTATTTAATCCCCCTTCCCTTTTGTGTTGGTAAGTCTGTGGTTAGAAGTTGTATTTTCTGGGTTGCTGAATAGTTTTAAGGGTGGTTTTCTGCTGTTGTTGTGAGAACGTGTGAGTCTTGTGCTGAGTTTCTGAGTTTTTATCCCTGCGAAAATGAGTCGTCCCCGCCGTCCTTCCGCTACCCGTCGTTCTTCACTGGCTGATTCGGAATCCGAATCCAGCGACTACTCGGTGCCGCCTCCAGCGCCTGCACTCCGCCGGCATGGTTCGTCTTCCCGCGCTCGTCGTCCTCCTGTGGATGAGGACTATGTGATGGAGGAAGATCAGGATTTTGGAAATGTTGGAGAAGAGACCGGGGAGGGTCCCCGCAGGACTTTGGACAGTTTCAACAACCAAGGGCGTAGGGTGAGTATGCATAGCCAGCCTAGCCAGAGAGTCGCCTATGAAAATTCTATAAGGCGGCGCAAGTTCAATGTGGAGAGGTATGTGGACACGCGCCACATCGATGTCGAGCATATCATAATCAGGGTGCTGAAAGCCCGTCAGTTGCAGGCTTGGATGGTAAAGGGGGGAGGGTACAAGCCCTCACTTGTGCGTGAATTTTATCTTTCTGCCCAGTTTCGGGATGATCAGCTGGAGATGCTGCACGCCACTATCTTAGGGCACCCAGTCCGCTTCAGCATTAATGACATAGCCCATTACCTCCGCTGCCAGCGTCCTGTGGGGGATGAGTTTTTGGCCTCCCATCTGCGTGCCATGGAGAAGTCCCTACGGGACTGTGCTGCTGTTGTTTGTATTGAGCCCAATCTTGTGCTGCAGAACTTCACCACTGGAAATATGCACGCCGTTTATGCTGTCATGAATAAGCTTTTGTATACTAATCTCAGGGCGCGAGGGAGTGATTCTGACATACCCCTTGAGGGGGTGCGACTTCTGCTCGAGTTCATGGACGATGGACCATTTGATACACCGCTCCTAATTTTCAACGAAATCAAGGCCTACATTTCTACGGTCCCACGCAGTAACATGCCATTTCCGCAGATGATCACGTATTTCGTGATGCGTGCGGGAGTCGATGCGCAAGAGCAGCTTTTGTGGGGCGAGGGCCCAATTACCCAGACTACCATTACTCGGAGCATAGCAGCGAGTCAGGCTGCTAGGCGAGCGAGAGCCACTCCAGTTGCACCCGCGCAGCCCGAGGAGACACCACAGCCGGCCAGATCCGATCCCCAGTATTTCCCGTTCGGCGCTGCCCCTATTATGACTGAGAGGCAGTTTCTGCAGAGTATATGGCTGGAGCAGCGCTCCTTGATCGAGGGACAGAGAGTTTTGACCGAGTCTGTCGGGCGGCTTTCGCGCCAAGTTAGGGCTCTTTGGAGGAATCAGCGTGGGGAGGTCCTCTTGGATGTTGAGTTGGGTCTCTTTGCTCCGTCTCCACCTCCTCCAGCAGCAGACGATGCTCCGTATGAGGATGATGACCCGGCAGGGGTGTGATGATTTGTGATCGTGTGTGGGATAGTTTCACTGGGAGTTGTTTATGTTTTATGTTATTTAGAGTTTTCTTGTTTAGGGTTTGTTGGTGGTGGTGTGTTTATTTTGTTTTTAGTTATGTTGGTTTTGTGTTATGTTTAGTGTGTTTAGGATGTTCGAGAATGGTCGGGTAGTAACCTTAACCGATTATGTAGCCATTCTCGTGTTGGTGTTTCCCTTTTTTTATGTAACCGTGGTCGTTATATGCTAATACAGTCCTTTATGATTTCCTAAAGTCTATTGTTCTCTTTTTGATCATTCGACTCATGCATGCATGAATTTATCTGTCTACGTGATTGCATTTGTGAGCATTCCACTTGCCTGATTGTCTTCTCTTGATGCTTTAACGTGTGAGAATGCTTGCATGTATTTTTATATTCGTCACGGGCTTCATTGATAACCCATCGCGTGTGATTGCCTTGAGAGTGATATCCCGGTGAGATTTTGAAATCAAAGCTTGCCGTTTGGATTGAAATTCAGCTTAATTTGACTGATGATTTAATTTGTAAAAGCTCCATTGCACTTGCACGTTCAGACACATTTATCTAGTTAATTAAGAGGATTGTTGCAATAGTACGTCATTGTTGCGCCATGCATGTATATCCTATCAACTTTCACGTTGTATGTTGCATGCTAAACTCATATTCATTGTGCTTATTTTTCTCTTTTATTTTGCTTTCTCCCTTTCGATTTGCATCATTGTGAGGTGTCGCTAGGGACTAGCAACATGTAAGTTGGGGGGTGTGATTGCTCACAATCATATGCTCTAATTTCATAGTCGTTAGACCCAAATGCACGCTAATGATGGTGTAATTCGCTAGGTTTTGTTAAGATATTCATTTATGTTGTTTTCATGTGCATTGTAGGTTTTTGGCCTTTTGAAAGCCCAAATTCGCTCTCCAATGAAGCGCAACTCGCAGTTGAAGGTTGGGAGAGTGTCGAGGAGGCATTGAGCACTAACTGAGGCTTTTCTGGGAAATTTTTGGGTCATCTATCGATAGATGGCCGGAGCTATCGATATATGCCAGCCTCTGGACCTTCGAATTTTGGAAATTTATTTGTGATCTATCGATAGGCGTGGCAAGCTATCGATAGATAGCGGCTTCTGACTTCTCATTCTCGGCAACATGTCCATCATCTATCGATAGCGCTTCTGGTATCTATCGATAGATGCCCTTCCAGTTCCAAGGCGATTCAGGTTCCCGCGTTCTCTATCGATAGGTGTTCATGGCGCCATCGAAAGAGATTCTTCATGGATCTTCGTGTGCAGCTGACCTTCGCAGCTGACCTTCGCAGCATCTATCGATAGGTGCTCCGCACGCTATCGATAGATGACTGCCTGCTCCGTTTTTTATGCTATGTTTTATTGTAATAATTTAGTCTTTGAGGGATACATTGGTCATTTTGCTCCTTGACTTTTATGGGAGTATAAATGCAGCTTTAAGAGGAGAGAGAAAGGACTTTTTTTTCTTGTTGCTCATAAAGCTAGGTTTTGGTTTTTAGTTTTTTTTTTTGGCACTTTCTAGGTAGCCAATCACCATCCATTTCACTCCAAAAAGGCCCAAGTTTGACTATGATGGGGAGGAGCATCTACGGATCGCCGATCTACGTTATGGCCGGCTAGGTCACTCGGTGATGGGGTTAGGCAAGGATTTTGGGTGAGGTTTTTAGTCACCATTTTGTAATTAATGTTATTTAACTTTGGGATAGACTTGTATTTGAAAGCCTAGTGCTTTAAACCGTTTTTATCTCAATATGTTTTAGTTTTCTGTGATTACTATTTCATACAAATACAAGTAGTGCTTACTTTAATGAATGATTGAGTTAATGGTGGTTTGATCATTAGCATAGGTTATGCATTATCATTTCGATTCTGATAGTTTATGGCTTTTGATTAATCGTTATACACTTAATCATTCATATCATTTTGGTTAACTTATTCTTGTAGTCTAGGTTACCATTATCCCATGTTAAATAGCATTTCATATTACAATCGGTGATTATTAACTTGCCCTAATCCGAACCAACCCCCATTACCTTTCTCCACTTTATCTTATTTTAAATTAATCTAGCGCGTCTTTAATTTCTTATTAGGACTTTAATCAACAACCAATCAATCAATTTTGAATCGCAATCACTAGTATAACTTCTTATATACTTTAAACTTGATTCAACCAAATTCTCTGTGGACGACCCGCACTCACTCTAACTTTGCGACTTGAGGTTAAATTTCCGTTGAGTGTGGTCCTATAAATTCTCTTAAATCTTGGCGTGTGGCGAGGAATTAACCTCCCTCGCCGTGGCGCGACCAGCAATTGCATTGCATTGTTTGCCAAGAACCTATTCACCATTCCTCTAGGGTCAATAGTTGGGACAACACATAACATCCATACAAAGAGAACCTAATCCAACGGTTAGTTTTTCAAAATACATATCTTACAATTAGTTAAAGGCATCATGCTAACTTCAGTTAAAGTTAGCATATGTGCATAGGATGGAGACTATAAAAATAGGTATCTATTGTTATGAGAGAGGTAGTATAAACTAATAAAATCCTAAAATTGGCAACCCGCGAAGTTAACCATTTTTTTTTTTTTTTTTTTTGGGGAAATTGGTGGAAGGTTCTACTTTACAACTCTATACGGCAAAAAATCTCATACGCATATTTTCGTTGCAATAAGTCCTTTTTACCTAAATGGACAAATATGCCCCTAGAAAATATATTACACACACTCTTCTATCATATTGAAGAACATTCCAAGGAGAGCCATGGAGAGAAAGAGCGCGTGCGCGCGTGCAATGGGGGGAGGGGTGGGCTTTCCGAGAACATTTTCGGCGTTACTCAATGCAACTTCAGATCCATTCAGTCAAAGATGAGAGGAGAGTTGAGCAGTTTTTCAACCACACTACTAAATCTGGTATATTTGCCACAGAATTGAAGAATGAAGAGGAGCATTGAGCCCTCAACACCCAGTGTCGGCAACAATGTCACCAGTAGTAGATCCATTGGAGACTACTCTCTCTCTTATTCTTCTTATTCTTCTTCTTTATGATGCGGCCAGTGTGACTCTACTGGATCGATCACCAATGCCATTGTTGGACGAGACCAGCGATCCCAAAGTTTGAGCTTGCTGGAGACGTTTTAGCAACATTGTTGATTTGTGAGAGATCACCGCTGATCTATGATTGCCTGACGAGATCACTGCCGATTCGTGATTCACGGAAACTTCCTTGTCAAAATTCAATCGTCTGTACACCGACTGTTTGGCAATGGCCACTAAGCTTTGAGTTGTGACTTACAAATTGCAGGATCTAGATCTCGAAGCTTCTATGTGGTTTCTATTAAATCCTACTAGTAAAGCTAGATCTAGATCGACCGGTTTGCAGCCCCCCCCCCATTTTTTTTTGGCTTTTGTGAGATTTTTTTCTTTTTATTTATTTATTTTTCTTCTAACTACTGTGCAATCTAGTAAGACTAAGGAGATACCAAAGACTGAATTTAGGTTTTCACTGAGTTTGAAAATTGGGATTATACCACTTAATTTGGGATTACATTGAGTTTTGATTTTTGAGTTCAGAGAGAGATTGTAAAATAATTAGTGAAATTTATTTAAAAATGGACTGAAAATATTCAAAATGCAAAAAGAGACTGTAAAAAAAAAAAAAGTGAATTAAAAAAAAAGGATAGTAAAAATACTCAAAAGCACAGTGAAAACCCAATAAAACATAGTGAAAACCCAAAAAAAAATCCAGTAAAACCCCAAAAACTATAGTGAAAATACCAAAAATTTCGAGGATGCGAGTCTTTTGAAATTAGGCTTTCTTAGAATGACCCAAATAGACTTAATTAACCAATTAGCTCTAATTAATCTATGTGTTCAATTAGCAACTATATGCAATGGAAGATTAAAGTACAAATAAGAATACAAAGATTTAATGAGGAAAACCCGAACAGGGTAAAAAACCTCGAGAAGAGTGGAAGCACTATGAAAAAGACAACTTACAAGACTCTGACACTACAACTACACACTTGAGTCCACAAGCTAAGTAGCTCACGCCGTCTTTAAGCTTATTCTCGAACGAGTCCACGAATGAGCACAGTCTTCACCTTGTATCGAGCTCTATGATATGTCTTCACAACTCACAATATACTAACTGTACGTCACACCGTAACTGACGGCAACCACCGAAATTGCACCGGCTAAATCCAATCACCTTGGAGATCCACCAAGGCTAACACAATGTAAGATTCAATCCCTTGAATCCCTTTAAACAAAACTAGGTGTGGTTTACAACCTCTCTAGATCGTAGATCAAAAACAGAAGAAAGAACATGCAACTAGAAGCTAAGCACCATGGAGAAGGTGTTACATGTTATGGAGGCTAGGGTTTCTCAATTCTAGGTTAAAGACGACTCAATAATTTTCTACACATGTAAACTAGGCTAAAATAACCTATTTATAACCCTAGTAAAGTTCCCCAATTATATAGGAGTTGGTATATGTCAAAACCAATCAAAAATCTGCAAAAAAAAAAAAGTTTTTTCGAGCTGTCCATGAGTTGGATCGATCCTGCAAAATAAGTTGGATTAATCCAGACCTTTCTGGACCTTGGATCGACCCTACTAAAAAACTCGGATCGATCCTATTTGACAGGATTTTTCAAAACAATTATTTTCAACTATATTTGACCAATTTTCACCCTTGGACCATTCTTATGAACTTTGTACATGTTAAACCACCTAAATTCATATAAAAACCAAGATTAAAGTCATTCTAAAATTACCTAAAGTCCATGAAAACTTAGGTGCTAAGTCCACTTACCATCCTATAAAGGAATTGAGAAATTTGAACAATGAATCAAGCAAGCTTCGATCTCAATCTTCAAATATTCTACAAGAAAACTTGATCTTGAGCTCTTCGATGCTAGATGGCTTATAGATTAACCAAAAGACCTAAACCAATACAACTTGACTTGTGTTTTGGAAACCGAAATTAGCCAACACATTAAAATAAAAACTAACAAAAAGAAAAAGAAAAAGAAGTGATGTAATAAATGCTGTAGAAATTAATAGGTAGTCATGAATGAAAATGTAAGTTATGAAAAAATTCAATTTAGAATTGAAATATGAGTTTAAGAAAATTCATAACAGATGGGGGTTATATGACTAAATCAACATGTGAATCAAATCTGATTTAATTTGAATCTGTAATAGATAAAAAAATAAATTTTAAAATAAATTCTGGAATATTACAGAAGGTGCACATGTACAGGCTCTGGATTGTTTTGAAAATGCATACCTCCTCTACCTTCTTCCCTTCTTGCACACTTGAGGTGCTAAGTTCTCTAAGTCTTCACTAAGCATGAGTGAAGAAGAGAGCTAATAAGCCACTCCATGTTCTCTTCTTCTAACCAATGTGGGATAAGGGAAGATAGGTAAGTTTTATTTTTATTAAAATATACCAACAAAACTTGATTTTTTTTCGTTTTCCAATTGATCCAGTTCTATAGATATACATGGTATATGCATTTAAAACTTCCAAATTCAAATTTTGTTTTACAAGTATAGATGTATATTTGTAAAACGGAACATATGAATGTCACCAATCCATATTCCATTTTATAGATATACATATATGTATACCTGTAAAACAAAATATGATAACCAAGATTTCTAATTAAGTTCAAAATTTAAATTTCGTTTTACAGATATACATATATACATGTAAAACGAAATTTGATAAATGATTTTCTAACTTCAAAATTCAAATTTTGTTTACAGATATACATGTTAAACGAAACATAGAAACTGAATTTCAAACTTCAAAATTCAATTTTCGATTTCAGATATACATGTATACATGGGAAACGGAATATATGAATTACATCACTACACATTCCGTTATATGTATACATGTATATCTGAAAGCATATTACCACTATATATTTCGTTTTACATATACACATTTATACCTATAACGGAATATGTTCATTTTTAGTTACTCTCATTGCAATTTGAAATCATTATTCACAGTGAACAAATATTTGAGTTATATTAGTGTGTTCATATAGTAGTTTTTATTTTTCAGATGGATTCGAATATGTCGATTACATGTATTTATGTGTTTTCTTTTAAGCCGTTCGATGCTAAATATAAAATTTTTTTCAAAGATACATGTATGCTTGCTTGCTTGCTTGTTTGTTTGTTTGTTTGTTTGTTTGTTTGTTCGTTTGTTTGTTTGTTTTTTGTTTTTTTTAATCTTTTCAAGAGATGCATGTATTTCCAAGATTTTGTTGAATGTATACATGAAACTTGATTTTATGATTTTTTGTATATTTTCATTCATATAAATTTTAGTATATAATCAAAGCTAAATATGTTTACTTCTTTCTTAAAATGATTTTGCTATCCGAAAATCTTGTATGGATAGCAAAATCAAAATTTGAAATTTCAAAATTGTTGAAATAAAGGCAAGATTTTAGGAATTTAGATATGTATATTTATAAAATATTTTGGTAAACGTCAAATATGGAATAAATCCATGTATGGGCAATTGTGTCTTTTTACGAACTAAAATTACGTATTCATGTATCACCAAAAACTATAGGGATCTATTGGTATAGGCATCTTATACTAGGATTCTATTGGTATAAAATCCTTATAATTAATGGGTTTCAGATATGTTGTAGAACTTGATTTTATGAATTTTTAGAGATAAAAATCACTGAAAATGGATTAGTAGATTGAGATCGAGAAAACTTAGAGAAATTTGGAACACCATCGGTCAAATATTAGATTGAAGGTGATGACATGGCAATCAATTCCAATTGGGATTTAACGGCCATCCCAACTTCTGGACCAAATTCTATGATATGTTAAACTTTAAGAACTTAATTGATAAAATTGGACTGAAGTGACAGTACGCAAAAATAAATGCTACTAAAGTAATTTTAGCCCTTTAATTTATTAGCCAATTAAAACCTCATTTAACTTTAATATTTCAGGACCGCCGACCGCGGGCCTATTGAGGGGTGGCAAGGTCAAAGGAGGGTTGAAAAGAAAAAAAGGCTAATTTCTTTTGATTTCATGTGCACAAATGGTCAAGATTTAGGTGGTTTTACATATTGCAACCTGTTAAAGTCAGCATGAACATGCCAAAGCAGTGAGAAAAAAAAGGTGTCTTAGAGTTTAGATAAGTAGATATATATTAAAGCAATTGGGTGTCACAAGCTAGCAGTCTTCCCAGCGTAAGAAAGCACTAGGCCGAAGTCTCTCAAACATCCTCGAGTCCACCACGGTGACCCCATCTCACATTATCATTGTCTCTATTAATTGTGGGCTTTTATTTTTATTTTTTAGATCAATGTTGCCTTATTTTGAATTGGAAAATATAGGATTGAGATAGTGTGAAATAATCATACCAGCGATGCTGATTTTACTAAAGTAAGTAAAGGCTTCATGGCCTTTAGATCTCTCTCCATGCCGTGATCTAACGGCGTGCCATGGACTGTTTGCTCACTTTAATAAAATCAGCATTTACTTATAGGATCATTACTCTAAGATAGTTGGGATTTTTGAGTTAGTCATTAAAATACCTCAAAGAATATTCGATCCTCAAGGACCATGATTTGGAAATATTTGATTGTCTTTCGGATCCGAAGAGCCATTCCCCGATTGAACCTCAAAGCCGGAATGAGTATTTTATTGAAAGATTAAGTTATTGCTCAAAAAAGATAAATTGAAATTATTTGACAGTGAGAGGACTCAGACAAGGTAGTTCAGGCATTCAAGGATCACGCCTCATGAAATAGAAGTCCTACGATCGAACCTTCAAACCAAGATGGATGGGGTTTGCGAGTGATTTCATCCATCCCCAGTTAGGAATTAGTCTAGGCCCAAACCTTACCAGAAGTAGGCTTAGGATACCCTATGTTGATGGGGAAAAAAAAATGTTTAGTATTTTTAGGAGAACGTTGTCATAATTAATGGTTTTAAAGTGAAAACTATGAGACGATTCGGGTGCATGCATGAGTGTTTTAAATTTTTAGGATCTGTTTGAAAATTCCAATACAACTAGTTTTCGAAATGACTTTAAACCACAACCCTTTCAAATGGAAAGACACATATTATCAGTGAAAGAAAAAAAAAAAAAAAAAAAGAGAAGGGGTGGTGGGAGAGGGGGAGTGGACGGCAGAACATTCCAATCCATCCACTTATTTCCTACACCATTTCTAGTGTAATATTTATTTGTGATTTTTTTCCATTTATATTTTAAAGTAATTTTAATAAATATATATATTTTTTCTATATTCTTTTCGAGATTCAAATAGAGCGATAGGAACTGTTTGAATTTTGCTTTTCCTATGTCTTGTAGTATAACAAGAGCAAGGTCCTAATTGTCAAAGCAAAATGACAATGATCAGAAAAATATCCCAAAAAGAGACCCAAAATGAGAATCTGTAACTCTTATTGTCCTTTGAAGAATTGGGGAAGGAGGCCCTTTAAAAAAAATAAATAAAAAAAAAAAAAAAAAAAAAAAAGGCTTAGTCACTTAGTGGGATCAAAAGAAGAAATTGACAATATATGTTCAACTTTTACTCAATTGGGTACATGTGAATCAAAATTTGTTGGTGATAAAAAGAGAAAAAAACTTAATTATGATTTATGACCCACATATTTAGGGGGGGTAGGCTATGATATGATGGGCACAATTGGGAGCTTGGAAACAATGTATTGATTGACCATTTAAAAAAAAAAAACTTTATTGAGATTGAGAATTTGAGGACAACATACATACATATATATGATTAATAAATGAAACCCAAAAAAAAGAAAAATGAAATAATTGTAGCTTCTTTCGACGAGAGGCTAGATGCTTAATGGCACAACTGTACGTGCACTATTTATGCAAATTGTAAAGACATGACAACATGAAAATGAGGCAATTATTGCACCTTATTTTGTACAAAAATTGGGTAAAAAAACCATCAGTCTATTGCTTACTAATAAAAGCAAATGCTCGCTATGTCATTGTCCTAGGTGCCTTAATTTTCCATTGTCGTAATGATTTGTGTCTCTTCACACCCATTTGCGCGTAAAGTAAACTAAATGTAGATTTAGGTCTAGGGTGCATTGATATATAGAGTTTGAATTTGTGAATCGCGTAAAATCAATGTCCTTTCCCTTTGGAATAGACCACATCTTCAACTGTGTCTTTGACAAATTTTTTCTCAAATTGTATTGTGTATACACCACACCGTGAACGTTATTGATTCCTTTACTTTGCTCCAAGGGTTGGGCTGGCTTAACACCACGGCCGGCTACATAGGGTAGTCATTTAGACCACTACCTAAGGCCTCTTATGGAAAGAGGCCTTGAGCTACTTCATATTAGGAAAGAGGCCCATGATCGTGAGCTCCGATCTTGCTGCAGGAGGCATGATTCAATCCCTTCTTTATATATATATATATATATATATATATATATATATTTTCTTTTTTTTCTTTCGTCCTCTTTTCCCCTTAATTCTCTCATACCCTTCATTCTTATTGGTTTTGGCCCCATTTTAAAGTGATATAACATTATAATATTGGTCCAACTAGTTAATTGAAATTTAGAATTTAAAGATTCTTTATTCATTTAACATATGGGTCTCATCAAATTTTCTTTCACTTTTCATTATTAATATTTGTTCTTTCTTATTTAAGTTGTGGATCCCATCTAGGGGTGTTCATGAACCGACCGGGACCGATTGAACCGACCAAACCAGAACCAAACCGGCATATTTGGTTGGTTTTTTTTTTTTTTTTTTTTTTAATAATTTGCAATGGTTTAGAAAATGAAAAAACCGGGACTTTTAGTTTGGTTCTCGGTATGCCCATTCAGGACTGATCGGTGCACCGAACCGGCCGAAACCTTCACCTAACATATAAGCCCTAAATGCTAAATCCCTAATTTCATTTCACCCCTAACACTCGACACTCACTCACGCCTCACCCCTCCTCTGCCTCACGCCTCACGCCCTCACGACTCACGAGTCACGGTCTCTCGATACAACGACACCTCACTGTCTCACCACCATCAGCCGATGATCATCTTCGGCCGGTGAGTCCCCAGTCCTCACTCTCCTTCCAATCTTCCATTCTCTATTTCTCTGATTCTCTCTAACTAGTAACTCCTCAGTCCTCACTCCTCTCTCCTCACGATCTCAGATCTATCATCTCTGCCTCACGCTCTCGGCCCTCACCACCGCCATCTACCACCGCCATCAGTCCTCACGATCTCGGCATCTTCTCACGGACCTCACTGGACACTTGCTCACCGATAAGTCCCCAGTCCCCACTCTCCTTCCAATCTTCCATTATCTAGTTCTCTCTAACTAGGGACACTTCCATTCTCTATTTTATTGATTATTTGTTATGGTTATTTTGTGATTTACTGATTTGTGAACCCTGACCTTTATTATTGAAAAATGAAGCATTAGTGACCTTTATTACCAATAAAACTAATGCTGGATTCAATGACCTTAATTAGTGACCTCTATATTTGTTGGATACTTGGATTCAATGAACTTGTATTCTGTTAGCATATTTCATTATTTCTATAAAATTTGAGATAGTTTTTCATTTATTAAACTGTTATCAAATTGCTTCATAATTAGTGATCACTGATGCTTGTTTGTTTGGCTGCCTTTTTAATGATCACTGAATCACTGATGTTTGTTTGGCTGCCTCTTTAATTTTTGTTTGTTTGGCTGCCTTTTTAATGATCACTGATGTTTGTTTGGCTGCCTCTTTAATGATCCAATACAGCTCATGAGGGTTATGCATTTTTTAGACATGATTGACATATATGTGTATATATACATATACATATATGTGCGTGTGGGTGTGGGATAACTATGTTGGTAATGTTAAATGTTGGGTTGTGTTGGTGATGAATATATTTAATATGTTTGTGGATTTATTGGTCACCATACCAAATACATAGTTAGGGTCATTGAATTGAAAGACAAAAAGGATAGGCAAAAAAGAAATATATATATATATATATATATTGGAGGTGAATGTTCATCAAGCGTTTGAGAAAAATTCTCAACAAACTGTGTCACTATGATGAGCATCAAATGTTTGTACAAATGCTCCAATGAAATATGTTTTTCATAATTTCTATATAAAGAATATTTGCTTATTATTTTCTCTGTCATTTGCTGTTAATTTTTTATTTGTTTATTCTTTTCTATAAAATAATAAAATTTATTTATTTATTTGGTGCAATTTTTTGTAAGATCGATGCCACCAATCCTATTAACATTTCGGATGGAGAAAAGGATGGAACACAACCCATGGAGGCAACTCCATCCACTTGCACTGAGAGTGGAGCATGCAAAAGTCATCAATTGCCCCCTCAACAACCACCATCCATTACTCGAGAAGCGAAGGTGAGCAAAACAAATAGTGGTAAAAAAAGATCATGGTTGTGGGATCACTTTACAAAATTAGAAGGAAACGAAGATAGGGCAACTTGTAATTATTGCAAAGCCTCCTTTGCTTGTTCTACAAAACTAAATGGGACATCTTCAAAGGTTGGTTAACAAACAGAACTTTCATAGAACACACTTTTATGCATATATATATATATATATATATATATATATATATGTCTTATCTTTTTTTTTCATCTGTGTAATCTTCTATTATATTTCTCATATCTTCTTTACTAAAGTTTATTTTCAATGATGAGGAAAGACAATCATGCCTCATTCAGAAGCTGATAATCAACTTGTTGCAAAGATGCAAATGGTTGGAGTCATATATGCTTGAAAGTTTTGGTATTTAGTAATGAAGTTGTATGATCCCAATTGAAACACGAATCTTCTCTTGATGCTCTTTTTTTCTTTCCATTTTTTTTTATTGAGTTACACATGTTGCTTCATTTTTAAAAAAATTAGCACTGCCTCACGTTCAGGACTCTTGGCTGCCTCACGTTTAGCTGCTGCACGAGGAGGGCTCCCAACTCCAGCTACTGCAGTAGCTGCCTCACGTTCAGTTGCTGCACGAGGAGGGCTCCCAACTCCAACTACTGGCCTGCTGTAGTGCTGCCTCACGTTTAGCTGAGGTAGGTTCAATTTACTATTATTTGCTGTTATTTTCTGTAATTGTGCTGCACTGCTGCCTCATTGTTATTTGCTGTTATTTGCCTGATTGCCTCACTATTTCTTATTATTCTTTTTTCTAATATTGTCTGCTAAATGTTTCTTTATTAAAACAGATTAAAAAGACCGAACCAAGCCAAAAAACCGGCCTTATTTTGGTTGGTTTTCATGAGTGCCACGGTCCCTAACGGTTTTCATTTTTCTCAAACCGATGTCATTGGTTTGGTTCATAAAATGAGGTATAAACCGACCAAACCGGCCGATGAACACCCCTAATCCCATCTAACTTTTTCCCACTCTTTCATCTTGATTAGTTTTGTTAGTTTTTTATTTAAAAAGTTGGTCCAACTTGACTTTCTACTTTCTTTATGGTATTTAAAATTTTTTAATTTTTTTTTAATAATTCATCTAGCTTAATTTTCTCTAGTCTCTTTACTATTTTTAATCACTATTATGTACTAAATACGTACTCTAACCCTATAAATTTAATTAGGAAAAATTATCAATAGAACCCTAAAAACTAATTTTATTATCACAAAGTCCAATCGATAAGATTATTTACCCATAAACCCATTTATATTTAAATTAAAATCAAATATTAGAAACACAATGATATTTTTGCCCTTTCCTTAATCATAGCTCAGAATCAAATTTGATTTTCCATATTTGGGTTGTAACTGAAGTGGATAAAATATAGGATAAATTAAATTTGAAATAAATTCAAATTCAAACTTATCTCATATTTATTTCAAACTTATCTCATATTCTATCCATTTTAGTTACAAACAAAATATGGAAAATCAAATAACATATATAAGGCAAATAAAGATTTTTAACAAGCAATATAGCATATTCAATCACATAGATGCATTTATCCGTGCCAAAAAAGAATCTTCATCAAGAAAATGAATACCAAACCTAAAAAATAAAAACTTTAACACAATTGAGTATATTAAAATCCCATGGATGTATTTATCCGTGCTAAAAAATAAATTCCTGTCAAGAAAATAAGGATCAAGCCTTAAAAATCAAAACTTTTTCATGATAAAGCATATTTAGATTCCATGGATGCATTTATCTGCGCTAAAAAATGAATCCCCATTAAGAATGAGGGAGCTAATCTAAAAACCCAAAACTTTATCACAATAGAGCATATTCCAATCTTATGGAAGCATTTATCCATGCAAAAAGATGAATCCCCATCAAGAAAAAGAGGGACCAAACCTAAAAAATAAAAAGGGCAATTTCCATGACTAATCCTAAGTTTCCAAAATATTATGCCTACGAACCCGATCCAAAACATATTACAGATATACACCTATTACTGTTTTTTTGGACGAAATTACCCTTAAAATTGAAGTTTGACCAATTTGTACAGAATCACCAATTTTATGTATAATCCCCAAAGATAAACAGAATCCCCAATCCCCAATTTATCTAATAATCACCAATATTGTTAAGAATCCCCAATCCACTTTATGTCACGTCAAAATTTAATGCTAGTCATCCAATGTCCCCCGAATTTTTGTACAGGATCCCCAATTTTATGTATAATCCCCAAAAATAAACAGAATCCCCAAGCCCCAATTTATCTAATAATCACCAATATGGTTAAGAATCCTCAATCTACTTTATATCACGTCAGCATTTAATGCTGGTCATTCAATGCCCCCCCGAATTTTTTGTACAGAATCCTCAATTTTATGTATAATTCCAAAAAATAAACAGAATCCCCAATCCCCAATTTATCTAATAATCATCAATATTGTTAGGAATCCCCAATCCACTTTATGTCATGTCAACATCATGCATATCATTGTGAACCCGCTACCACGCGTACACTCGCTTGTTTTGGAATTGGATTCACTATCATCATAGATTGTAGATAACTCATTATCCTTCTCTATTTATCATTATCTTTTATCTACTTGTTTTATCCTTCTCTATTATCTATTCAAGATCACCAAATTCTAATCATCATTCTCCATTGTGGGAGTCCACTTAGATTGGGTTTTGAAAAAGGAAAAGGAGTTTGAGAAAAACTGGGAGTCGCCACTTTATTTTTAAGGAATAAAGAAACCACAAAAAGAGTTTTATTTTCAATAAAACAGTGACTCCATATTTTGGAAAAAGCATGGTCTTCGAATCAAAGTAGGATTTGGGGGCTAGGTAATGAAGTGGGAAGGTTCCAAAGAACTCCTTGTAGGCACCCACCTCACCCTAATTAAAGGTTTCCTAATTAGAATGGGCTTTTCAAAGTCTTATAACAAACAATCCTATCATATCTAAACAACTTGACAAAATAGTATATGTTAGCCTTATGGCTTCCACCCATATTTGTTAAATGATTTTGATGATAACACACATCGTGTTTTGATCTCTCATGTGTATATGAATACATTGTTGTATTGCACATGATAATATTGTTGTATTACATATGAATATATTGATCTATTGCATATGAATATTTTGATGTTCATTCGTGTTTATTGACAAACATTTTTGAATGAATGTTTATTGTTTGACAATGTCATATTAGTTACTTGATTAACATTGTCATATTTATTTAATGTTTGTTTGGCTAACCTTATTAATTGATTGACATTATCCTATAGTTCTTATATATCCATTTTAGTATATATTTATTAAGAACAGGATTTGGAGTGTCATTGAAAGAGGCTCAAACCATCATGAAGCTCTTGCACTTTATTGAATCTTATGTGGATGTGAATATGTTGCATATTCACTTAAAGACTTTGAAGAGCTATTGCATTGATGCAATCCTATAATGAGCCACAACATTATTGAAGTATAATAATGAAGCCAAGCAAGCCTAGCACAAGCCAAGCTCAAGTGTTGAAGTTTTTTGCTTTTGTTTTTGTGTGAGTGTTTAGGATTTATATTGTAAATCTCTCTTTAGGATGAACTATCATTGGCTCAAAAGAACATGCATTAATGACCTCAACTTTGATTTAATTTGGAAAATTAAATTTTGATTAAAAGTTGATTCAAACTCAAAATGGGCTATATGGATTTAATGACAAAATGTTTTATACTTATTGTTTTGGCCTAAACATCTTTGGAAAACATTTTAAATTTGCCCAAAATTGTTTTGGAACACTTAGTTAACTTGCCCAAGTGTTTATGTTGATTTTGACTTAGAAATTTCACAATATTGACATTGCAACTTCCCTAGTCGACTAACCCAGTTAGTCCTAGTCGACTAAGTGAAGTCTTGAAATGATAATATGAGAAATTCTAAGTTAGTCGACTAAGCACCCTGGTCTAGTCGACTAATGGTTTCTTAGTCGACTAATCTTTCCTTGCTAGTCGACTAATGGCAGGTCCAGAGAGCATATTTTTGTTGCAAAGTTGCTAGTCGACTAATAGCCCTTGACTAGTTGACTAATCGATCCCGGATCAAAATTTCCCAAAGTGTTTTTAAGTTGGTAGTCGACTAACACCCCTGGTCCTAGTTGACTAACAAACCCAGATTTTGTTCAAATGTATTTTTTCATGAGCTAGTCGACTAACCTCCTAGTCCTAGTCGGCTAACTGTGCCCGGGAAGTTAAAATCCTTTTAAAATATGCTTGCTAGTCAACTAACCACATTGTCCTAGTCGACTAACTATGCTCTGCAACTTCATAACGGCTCTATTTTGACCCGCAACGGCTATATATGTTTTGGAACCTATTTATACTCATTTTATGGGTCTTGAATCAACTAATGATTATACACAAACTCAAGCTTATCTAGTATTCATCATTCTTGTGTGATTTAATCACTTACAATCATCATTCTCTCTTGAGCCATATATTCGTTCTTAATCCTTGAGAGATATTAGTGAAAGCTTCATTGTTGTACATCTTCTACTCTTTGAGGAGTTTCTTTATTGTACACATTCTCAATTTCATCTTGTAACTTGTGAGATTTAAGGGTTGAGTGAAACCCTTGTGGGTGAGAATCTACTACTTAGAAAGTAGATTGTGGGTGAGTTGTCTTCCACCTTGAAAGAAGGCAAGTTGTAAAGGTTTCTCCACCTTGAAGGAGTGATCCATAGTGGATTGTGGAATCCTCAAGACGGGGCTCTTGAGGCGTGGACTTAGGTGGAGACCAAACCACGTTAATTCTTGTGTTTGAATCTCTCTAACTCTTCTCTTGCATTTCAATTCATATACTTGCTATATTAATTGTTGTTCAATTCATATACTTATTGTATCAATTGTTTCATTGTGATTCAAACATTGTCTTCCGCTGAATTTAATTGAACCATAATTTTTAAATTGGGTAATTTTTGTTAAAGTTTGCAATACCTCTATTCACCCCCCTCTAGAGGTATATACTTGGGCCAACAGTATATATAATAGTAGATAATAATAAAAAAGAAACACAATCTTAAAGACCTTTGGAGACACACAGTCATCCTAAAGGTGGACTTGAACCCTATTAGCGGCCTACGTACCTTATCAGTTTCCTGATAAGAATCAAAGTCCACGTAGTTTGAACTACCTAGGATTCTCCTATTGTAATGAACTACACCATCAAAGGTATTCTACCTTATCTAAGACTCTATCTTCGAGAGTTTGTTTTTGTTTAAAATACTTCAACATTCAATAGACTCCCAATGAACCTGGAACTCTATTTAAAAGATAATTCTTAACCTTTAGAATTCAAATGCAATCACAACTTTTTTCAAAGTGGGAGTTTCATCCCGAAACAACTTTTTGAGTTCGAATTTCATTGGGAAACCTTTTAATCATTAGAATATTCTTTTTGGAAAACTTTTCGAAAATAGACTCATAGACTTAATAGAACTCATCTTTTGATGCAGTTCCTACAATAAAGGAGAATCCTAAGTGGAGTCAAGTGACTCCCCGAACCTAGGGTTCCTAACTACTCCTAAGTTAGTCTAACAACCTAAAATGCTACAACACAGGCTTGCTGGAAATTCTAGAAAATGCATGAAAAATGCAATTAATTAATAAAACAATACATGAAAATGCTCCTAAATGCAAGCTAGTTTATCTATGTGAAGCTAAGCATATTTATAGGTTGATTTGGACCTAAAAAGTGACTTTTAATCCACTTTAAGGCCACTTTCACATTCTGGACAGAATTGAAAGTCACTTTAAAAGTGAATTAAAACCCATAAAAACAATGAATACAAAATGGACAAATAACCTACAATGCATTCTAACATGATAAACTACTATTACCATATAAAAAAAATATGCAAAACTATGGCTTAAGAATGAAATTTAAGCCTCTTTAAAGTAGATATTCAAATCTGGACAGATTTGAATACATGTTTTGAAGGGTTTAAAAAGCATTCTCAATACATGAAAAAAATCACACAAATATTCTAATATGCATACTAACATGTTAAGCAGAAAACTATGCAAGAATATTCAAAGAAGATCATGCTTACTAATTAACACAAGGGTAGAGACTTACCTTTGCCATGCTCCATTGAACACAATTCATATAACACTCCGAGCATTAATAATGAAAAGCAAGATCAAGAAGAATGATATAAACAAGCCTAAACACAAAACTATCCTAAAACACTAATATGCAATTGTGAACCAACCACCTATCCCAAGGGATCGAGAGGCCTTTGTTCACTTTGGGTCATCGTAGATTGTGGATGATCTTTATCCGTCTCGATTTATCTTTCTCTGTTATCCACATTTATCCTTCTCTATTATCCACTCAAGATTGAGTTTTGAAAAAGGATAAGTGTTTGCAAAAAAATTGGGAGTCGCCACTTTATTTTTAGGGAACAAGGAAACCACAAAAAGAGTTTTATTTTCAATAAAACATTGACTCCATATTTTAAGGAAAAGCAAGTCTTCGAACCAAAGTAGGATTCGGGGGCTAGGTAATGAAGTGGGAAGGTTCCAAGGAACTCCTTGTAGGCACCCACCTCATCCTAATTAAAGGTCTCCTAATTAAGTTTGGGCTTTATCAAAATCTCATAAAAACAACCTATCATATCTGATCAATCAAGAAAGTAGTGTAGATAATACTAGATAATAGATAATAATAATAAAAAAGAATCAAAGAAACTTAATGACCTTAGGAGACAAGAGTCAACCTAAGATTGGACTTGCGCCCTATTGACTGCCTACGTACCTTACCAATTGCTTGATAAGAATCAAAGTCCACGTAGTTTGATTACCTAGGATTCTCCTATTGTAATGAACTACACTATCATTAGCATTCTATCTTATCTAAGACTCTATCTTCGAGAGTTTTTATCAGTTCGAAATTTTTTTTTTTAGAAAATAATTCATCAATTAATAGATTCCCAATGAAGTTAGAATTCTTTTTAAATCACAATTCTTATCCAATCACAACTCTTTTCAAAATGGGAATTTTATCCTGAATTAAATCCTTTCAAAAGGTGGAATTTCATTCCAAGTCAATTTCAAGAGTTCCAATTTCATTGGGATTCATTTAATGATGGATTAATTTTAGTAAAACACTAGTTTTGAAAATCCTCTCGAAAAAAAGATCCTAAACTCACTAGAATCCTAATTTTAATGTAATTCTTACAACAAAGGGGAATCCTAGATGGAGCCAAGTGGCTCCCCTAACCTAGAGTCCCTAACTACATCCTAAATTAATCTAAACAACCTAAAAATACTAAAACAATGCATGCTGGAATTTATGAAAAATGCATGA
>JAESVK010000592.1:0-10880 GCA_017140935.1 Hamamelis virginiana | reverse complement strand
AATAATAATAATACATGAATCAACTTTATGTCCTAAATTACACCAGTAAGATTGGCTATTAGGGCATATTACTAACACTAATCTCCACAATCTCTTCATGGGCTTTACAATCTTTTCACTTCACTTGTATTTATAATCATTCCATGATTACAAACATTGTTCACATATTACTTTCATCATCCATTTCCATATCTCATGGTTTTCAACCAAAAATTTATCATTTTATGTGACTTTCTTATTCACAACCACTCAATTCACACCTCCACATGTACAAATTATTCCTCATCAAATCATCTTCTCATACCATTCTCTTGCAAACTATCATCAATATTAACCATGTGAATTTCATTCACTTTTTCTCATCAATTCGGATTGGCTTTCATCTATTCAGACTACTTCCAATTACTCTCTAAGATACTCTACACATTAATCCTTAGATCAAAACTAGGATTCATCTATTGATTCTTGCATTTTGGGATTCACCCATTTTCTAAATCTTTACAAATCTCCATTGCATCTTCAAATTCCTGACTAACAAGAGGTATCCACTCTTCTAAACACCTAACCAATACAAGGCTCTCTGGATTACGAAACTAACTCAAGAGTATTGTTGGAGCTTCAAGCTCATCTTTTCTATCTTTCCATTCACGACAAGAGCTAAACTCATACTCCTATCTTCTATCCCCAAGTTCTTTGGTATTCTAGCTCAAAATCTACTCTATGAGTTTTGGTTGATCATTCCTCTTCATGAGGAGTGTATTTGGAAGAACTTGGGTGCTCTATTCTTTTGCTTCACATGCTTGAAGTTATGTCCACCAAGTGTTTGATAAAATTCCCACAAAAACAAAACTTCGATTTTTTAAAATCCAATTTCTCATGTCATGATTCAAATAAGTTTCACACATTATCTAAATGATTTGGATGCACCACGACAAGTTTTCAAAATACATTTCAAATGTATGCACACTATATGTTTTAGAATATTCTCAAAAAAGGATTATCCAAATGTAAATCTTCATGTCATGATTCCATTGACCTTGACAATTTTCTAAAATGATTTCATCATATCATGATAAGTTTTCAAAACTTATTTCAAATGTGTGCATATCAGATGTTTGATAAAAATCTCAAGAAAGTAATGCTTAATGTTTTTTTTTCAAAAAACATTATTATTTCTAGTGACATTTCCATGCTACTAAGAAAGTTTTATTTAAAAAAAAATCCATTTTAACTAAGCATACCTTCAAGGTTTTTGATAAAGCATTTTCAAAACTTATTTCCTTGGGATTTTCTTTCCAACTACATTCCTTATGACAAAGGGATTCAAAATCATTAATAATGCTAAGTTATTATAAACTTTTAAGGCATTAAATTATATGACACATAAACTAATACATATAATGATAGTTTTCAACATCATTCAATGCTACACTTTCATTTTTCAACACAAGTGTCACACTTAGTGTAGGTTTCAAACCCATCATTCTATGCACTAATTTCACATGTCAACAATTTCATCCTTAAAAGTTATTCTAACTTATCAATATCAATTATTTTTCTAATCAACCAACTCTTATATTGTAGACTAACTTCAACAGAAGGACACCCATGACAAGGAAACTTAGCTTAAGAACTTTCTAGTGCAAGTACTGTAAAAGTACCTTGAGGAGAGATGGACTAACACACGGAGCTCACATATATCATTCACTTTCATAAACAACCAAAAGGGCTTTCAAAAGCATTTTTTAGAAAAACATAAGTGAGAAGATTGTATTTAAGCATTTCGGCTTGAATCCTTTGATCTCAAAGTGGGATGTAAAGTCAATATCAACTCCAATTCTGATGGCTACATCTGTGAACTAGCGCCTTGGCGGGGCTTATGGGTCTACATCATCACCGGGCGATGATTAGGGATTTTTAGAAAAAACAAAACAAAGGAATCGCCACCTTATTTTTAAGGAATAAGGAAACCATGAAAATATTTTATTTTAAAATCAAAACAAAACCAACTCCATTCCAATGAAAAGCAATCTACGAACCAGAGATGGATCCGGGGGCTAGGTTACGACGTGGGAAGGTTCCAAGCTTTCACTTGTAGGCACCCACATTGCCCTAATTAAGGGACTTCTAATTTATTTGGGCCATTTAAATTCTTAATGCAAACAATCTTAAATAATCTAATCAACCAACAAAATAGTGATATAAATGCAATAATCTATATTAGTAATAATAATAGAAAATAATACACAAACAAACCCTAAGAAACCTAGGACACCCTACGGGCATCCTAGGGCGGACTTGAGCCCTATTAGCGCCTACGTAACTTACTAGTGTTACCTAGCCAGTATCAAAGTCCACGTAGTTCGACTACCTTAGGACTCCCCTATTGTAATCGACCACATCATCAAAAAGTATTTCAACTTAATTCAAGACTCTAACTTCGAGAGTTTTTATCCGTTTGAAATTATTTATTTCAAATCATTTCAAATTAAAAGATTTTCGCAAAATCCAAATATTTTAAATAATTATCATCTTCAAAATTTAATTCCAATTGAAAATCTTTTTCAAAGATATTTCAAGAAAACAAATCGTATTGGGAGGAATCTTATCACAAGATAAAAATCTTAAAACATTTCAAATTCTTTTGAAAATCATTTAACAATCAAATCTTTTATAAAAAATCGTGTTTATTTCATAAAAACCACATTACAAACCTTTTAGAAAATCCCTCGAAGATAGACTCTTAAATCAACAAGAATACTCAATTCAGATAGTGATTTTTACAACAAAGGACAGTCCTAGGGAAGGTCAAGTGACCTGTTAGAAGTATGCCCTAAAACCAATCCTAAAGGGTATATTAAGTTTCATATTATCAATATATGGAAGGTATAACTTATCTAATATGTTCTAACATATATGATAAGGTCCATGAATAAATGATAAGAGAAATATGCATCTCAAGGTGTTGAGATAGAGAGACTGATATTTCTCATATACATCTATTCTAAAATAGTTCCTACTCAAAGGTTTATTAAAGTGGATATTTAATTAACCGTTTAAAGAGTAGCATAGATTTAAACCAACTCATATGGAGGATAGGTAGTCTTTCCTATCAGTGTAGTGACACTTAGGTTAATCTGTGGGTGCATATTAGAGAATATGTACACTGAACATGATCTACAAAGAATATTCCTATGGTAGTTCTGTCAAAGGAATATTCTTATGTTATGTCCATTTATTTGGTAGTCCTTAGACCTGAGACACCATAGCTGTCTTATGCATAGGTTGCTAGAGTTTGATAGTATCTTGTACAGCCTTATCCATAAGGTTGTAATCGGTGCTCATTGGCTTTAGTGAGTTATGCATGAAGATGGATGAGTGTGCAATAAGGGATCATCACTCTCAGTTATATGAGAGAGAATGTCAGGATAAGTTCACAAAGATAATTCTCAAAGGGAACCTCTGGCCAGAGTGATAGGTAAACAGTGAAAAGTGTTTCACTGCGTTTGCCTTATTGAGATTATATTTTGTGGGACAGATATCAAGTTGTTAAGATAGGGTTTGACTAAAACCATACCTATTATCTTAACTGTGACATTAGGGGATGAAGGATTAAATAACATGAAGGGTTCACATAGTTCTGCTATTCACCTAAACCTAGGGTATGTCATGATATGTTGCTAGATGTCACTCATGACCAGTGAAAGCCTATTGATAAAGTGTTATCAATGAGGGCAAAATTGGAATCGTTCCAATTGAACCTTAAAATAGAAAGTTTCTATTTTTGGGAGACATAGAGATGTCCCTGTCACTGCTAGGTTAGGGTGAACCCAAAGGGTCACACACAATAGAGAGTAAGTGAGTTCCTTAAACTTGTGGGAGGGGAATCCTGTATTTGAGTTATGTTTGACTTTAATTATTAAAGGTTAATTAATTAAAAGTCAATCTTAACCAAGAATAGGATTACTCTATTCAAGGATGTTTGGTCATGCTAGCACTAGTAACCAAACATCCCAAAAGAGGAGAAAGTCTATTTATATGAGTGTTTTACACACTCTAGGGTTAAGCATACCCCTTGGCCGAAATTCGTCTCTCCTCTCCCTCTCCATGCTAGCTTGCTCACAAGGGTTGTGGAAGGCTAGGAGGTTCTAGGAGTTTTGCTCTCGTGTGGATACACTTTGGAGGTTTCATCCGTTTGAAACTCGAAGGATCTCTTCATCGAAGAACGCATAATCAAGTAAGGTTATTTATGTTTAAATATTCATTCTTGATTATGTATGGTTTTTAATATACATGTACCCGATGCTTGAATCGTTTCTTGGAGGTTTTGTGAACATGGATTGTTTTATAAAATGAAAAAGTTTTGTTTTTACCTATTCCGCTGCGAATCCATGTCTGTGGTTTTCACAGAACCTTTCATGACCTTCCTAATCCTAGGGTCTCTAACTATTCCTAAAGTTAATCTAAAGACCTAACATACTAATGCAATGCATGCTGGAATTTAAATAAATTAATCTAACATACATGAAATTAATCACAACCATGCATGAAAATGCTCCTAAATGCATACTAATTAATCTATGTGAATCTAGACATATTTCTATACTATATTTGGCCCTAAAACAATTTTTAGAAGCGATTTAAGGACATAAACAAACCCGGACAGATTTGAGTATGAACCTTAAACCACTCTAAAAACCATGAAAATAAATAATAAAAAATGTGAAGATGACCTAGCATGCTTTCTACATGAATATACTATGAACATACTATAAGAATCATGCAATATATGGCTTAAAAATGTTAATTAAACTACTTTAAAACATGTATTCAAATCTGGACAGATATGAATACATATTTAAAGTAGCCTAAAAATCATTTTTAATCCATAAAAATATCAAATAAACACCCTAGCATACAATCTATCACGCTTGACTAAATTACCATGCAAAAACATATTAAAAAAAAAACTACAAAAAATATGCTTAGACAATCAATTTAAACACAAGGGGAGGATCTTATCTTCGCACGCTCCCTCGTACACAATTTATAAATTCAAAACATACATCAAGTGCTTAAATAATAATCATAAAAACATATATATATATATATATATATATATATATATATATATATATAAAGACTCAAGACTCAATACATACCAAAGAATAATATATCAACACACTCATATAACCATTAATATCATATGGACAAGATTTCAACTATTATATGACATATCGATATTTATTCTAGGTATGCTAACATACATATAAGACTCACCCTAAACATGCTTACTTATATAAAATCACAAAAAAGAAGACTAACCCTAAACATGCTCACTCATATAAAATCATAAGAATAACTATTCTAAACATATGAACTTACATGAAATCATAATAAATAACTATCTTAAACATACTAACTCACATGGAATCATAACAAAGCTAACCATAATCATGCATACTCACATAAAATCACAATAAAGCTAATCCTAATCATGCTTACTCACATAAAATGACATCAAAGCTAACCCTAATCATACATATGACATGACATAATAATAAAACTAACCCTAATCACATCTAATCACATGAAATCACAATAAAAGACATCCTAACATGCTTGCTAACATACAATCATAATTAAACTAACTAACTCTAAACATGCTTGTTTACATAAAATCCTAACAAAATTATTCCTAAATATATTGAACATATTACTACCTTATATTAACCACTGATCCTATTCTAATCATGCATATATATATTTAATAAATATCAAAACAATCAAACATAAAATTAATACTATGCTATCATACATGAACAAGTGAGAAAAGACTTATTCAATGGGAAAACACTTACCTTTCTCTCTTCTCCTTAATTAATCTCCTTCAAGTTCCAAGCCTTTAGTCCTTCTTCTTTCCTCTCCAGCTTTATTCTCTCCTCTAATTAATGGTGTAAGAATGAAAAACCAGATCTGTAGCCCCCTTCTCTAACCCTAGAATTCTTTTCAACCTCTTCCTAAACCTAACTCTATCATGGCATATTTATAGAGTTAGGGTTTTTTACATTGAATGGTTGGCATTTGATGCACTAAAACTCATCCTAGGGCTTAGAACCATTCATCCTAGGGTTTACATACTGAATCCCCTTCGAATTTATTCAAAAAAATCGAACCAAATCGGCCAAAACAAGTAGGAAAGTCTCAAACCTTCCAAAATTGCAAAATATGCTCGAGCATCCTGGTGACCATCCAAGGCTGGACGGCTAGCCGTCCTGGGCTGGATGGTTGGCCATCCTAGCTAGGACGGTCACCATGCTGACTTCCCATATTTGCCCTATTTTCAAGGGATTTTGGGATTTTGGCCATATCTTGGTCAATTCTAATCCAAATTTGATGATCCAGGTATCAAAACGACCGTGTTTTGATCCTCCACATTTTTAGAAGGGTTTTGGGTAAAAAATACTTGACCATGGTCAAGGTTTTTGGTAAAAAGCTAGCTTATTGACTCGATTGTGCCAAAATTGGTCATATGACCATTCCTTGTTTTATAAAATTGATCAATTAGGCTTGAACCACTTCTAAAAACATGGTTTTAATATGAAATTGGTATTTGAAAACACATTTTGAAAATATTTGATTTTGGTAAAAATGACCAATTCACGGTCGATTTAAACGAAATCCTAATTTAACTTATTCTCGCCCGTAGGATCGATTTTGGGCGAATCTATTCCAACCATTCAAAGGCTCAATTGACACTTCAAATACACTTCCTATATCCATATAAAGCTCATGAAACAATCCGTTTCGAATTCGGAGGTCATTCGGAAATTATACGAGAAAAATGACGAAAACGCCCCTCAAGTCGCAAAAACCCTAATTACCTATCAAGCTCTTATCAGAATGTCATGAAAATTTACAAGGATGTTCTAAAACACCTCAAAAGTCAAATGCAATACAAATGGATTGATTCCAACCCAAACGTACACATGAAATAATGAATTGTCCTTTTCCTCAGAAAAAGGGCAATTTGGGTAATTTGGTCTTTACAAGGCCAATTCCTCACCAAATAATCCACTCTTCGAGCTGATCATTTGCATAAATATATGATAGAAATAATTGGTAAAAATGGGGTGTCCACAACATCCTTTGGGGTTCATAACCTTATGTATCTTTTTCAAGCGTAATGATGTGCATCCCTTCTTTGGATTATACTCGTACTTCCCTTTCGGTGTCAACCCAAAATACATCTTGCATGCCACTTCAATAGTTGCGAAGGTCCATCGAATTCTGATAGCTTTCATTCTGGATGGTCAAGCAAACTGGCTTATATATCTCGATCAAATGGATGGGATTGTCAAAACCAATGAATATTCAACAATGGGTAAGGGGTATTCCAAACGGGTTCAACCACATGGTTGGAGGGTTCAAAAAGGATTCGAGAAAGGCTCAGGCAATGGGCCTTGTTAGAGATTCTGTTAGCCTTGCGGCTTCAATCCAACTTTGTTGTATGATTTTGATGATTAACAAACATTGTGTTATGTTTATTCAATTGTGTATATGAACACTTTGTTATACACTCATGCTTAATTGTCAAACTTTATTGAGTGTTTATTTGGCTAACTTTGTTGAGTGATTAACATTATCCTATAGTTCTTATATATCCATTGTAGTATATATTTATTAAGAACATGATTTGGAGTGTCATTGAAAGAGGCTCAAGCCATCATGAAGCTCATGCACTACAATGAACCTTATGTGGATTTGAATATGTTGCACATTCACTTAAAGACTTTGAAGAGCTATTGCATTGATGCAATCCTATCATGAGCCACAACATTTTTGAAATCTAATGATGAAGCCAAGCTCAAGTGTTGAAGATTAATTTATGAAACTCTTGCTTTTGTTTTTGTGTGAGTGCTTAGGATTTATATTGTAAATCTCTCTATAGGATGAACTAATTGACTCAATTGACTATGACTTAAAGACCATAGGTTTTAACTTTGGAAAATCACATTTTGGTCAAAAATTGATTTAAACTCTTAGAGGGCTTTATGGACTCAAAAGACAAAGTGTTTTTGAAATGCTGAATTTTTGCTGACGAAAACTTCCAACTTAAAATGGGCATATCTCTCTCATCCGGACTCCGCTTTTGATGATCTTGGCGGCCACGGAAAGCTTGAGAAGTCTAGTTTTTGAATATGTAACTTTCATATAAAAATTTTTTGGAGGTTAGTCGACTAACCCTTGATGATTAGTCGACTAACGGCAGGGCAGTAGCCTGTTTTGGGAAAATAAGTTCCTAGTCGACTAACACACCCTTCCTAGTCGACTAACCGTGCCCGGGAACATTTTCAAAGGTATTTTAAGCCTTCTAGTCGACTAATCAAGTGTGCCTAGTCGACTAATAGACCCCCTGCTCAATAACAGTTAGTTTTTAACACTCCAAACGACTCTATTTTGACCCCCAACGGCCATATTTGTTTTGGAACCTATTTATACTCATTCTATGAGTCTTGAATCAACTAATGATCATACACAATCATACCAAACTTAGTTTTCATCATTCTTGTGTGATTTAATCACTTTGATTCATCAATCTCTCTTGAGCCATATATTAGTTCTTAATCCTTGAGAGATATTAGTAAAAGCTTCATTATTGTACATCTTCTACTCTTGAAGGAGTCTTCTTTATTGTACTCATATTTCATCTTGTAATCTTGTGAGTTGTAAGGGTTGAGTGAATCCCTTGTAGGTGAGAATCTACCACCTTGAAAGTAGATTGTGGGTGAGTGTCTTCCACCTTTGAAAGAAGGCAACTTATAAAGGTTTCTCCACCTTCAAAGAGTGATCCATAGTGGATTGTGGAATCCTCAAGACGGGGCTCTTAAGGCGTGGACGTAGGCAGAGACCGAACCACGTTAACTCTTGTGTTTGAATCTCTTGCATTTCAATTCACATATTTGCTATATTAATCGTTATTCAATTTATGCTTGTTGTATCTTTTGATATATTGTGATCAAACTTTGTCTTCCGCTGAATTTAATTGAACCATAATTTTAATTTGGTTATTTTTGTTAAAGTTTACAATACCTCTATTCACCCCCCCTTCTAGAGGTATATACTTGGGCCAACAGATTCTTAGCTAGGCTCATGTCAAATGATTTCACCAATTTCACCAAATATCACTAGATTTCGGGATTTAAAGAAAGAACAAAACATTAGGGACATAAAAATTCTCACGAAGGTAAAAATTTTCAAAAAATAATACACAGAAGAAAGCTACACGAGAAGTTTTAGGAAGTGACAAACCTCCCAAAATGGAAAAAAAAACAAAAAAAAAACAAAAAAAAAAAAACAAAGAAGCAGCAGGATGTTAATGGTATGTCCATAAATTTCAAGACATTATTTACCCTTATGAATTAAATGTCTTCAATTTATTTAGTTTCAAACTAATTGCCCATGATAAATTAAATTTGAACTCAACACTTAGTGTTTTCACAAGAATTGGACAGTACCCAATGTAACTTTATGGGCTACCTACGTATCTCCACTTTTGAACGAACCTGTGACAAGTGGTTTGATGTTTGTGGAGAATCAGGTCCTCGTAGTTCATAACAATTCATTTCTTTGCTTGCTCTAACTTTTGCCTAAGTAACCCTTTCAGGTTTTCTACTTAGCGAGCTTGATTTTTTTTTGAATGCCCTAACTTTTGCCTAGGCAGCCTGTTCGGGTTTTCTACCCAGCGGGCTTGAAATTTTTTTTAATGCCCTAACTTTTGCCTAGGCAGCCCTTTCAGGTTTTCTACCTAGCGGGCTTTTCATTTTTTCATTTTTTTTCTTTTTCTAAATTGATGAGATGAGCAAACTTAATCCTCTTTTAAATTTAAAAACAAATAGCCCCGCTTGATAGCCCTCAATTAATGGTGTACAGACCTCACATCTTGGTTCGAATTCTCTTCTTGGTACTAACTCCTCTTCTTTTTCTAAGCCCCGGTGTACCATATTTTCTTTTTCTTGAATGGCTTCGAATGCCAATCATTTCTACTTTTTTTTTGGAAGCCCCATTCTTTGGGAGAAGCCCCACCATTGAATCTTCATCGCATGATCTAATCTTTTATATTAAAACTTTTCCAAATCTTCGCGATCCTTCCCGAGTATGAGTATGCTATGGGTTGATTCGATTTGGGAAGAATCAGCCCCTAGTTACTAATCCATCCTATTTCATCTCTTCAGCTTCATCTTTCTTAACTTTTCTTGATCTATCTTCAGAATGAATGAAAGGTAGTCACACCACAACGAGGCCATCGCAAGACATATTGTCTTTAAACTTAAAAGTTTCTCAAGTTTACTTTAAGCATGATTTCCAATTGATTTCTTTTTTTTTTCTTGTGAGAAAATTGTTGGCCCAATCTTAATTATCTTAGACAAGTCATTTGTCCCTAAACAAATTGATTCCAATTAATTCATGTAGGTTGATTGTCCCATATTCCTTTGCTCAACGAGCCCTAGAGAGACATTTTTCTTAAGATTTATATCCATGCCATAAACATCCACAGAGGAAGACAATGCAAAGAAGATGCAAAAGAGAATTTTTTTTTTTTTTTTTGAACTCGAAGGGAAATGACAAAACAAAGAAATCCTAAACAACGGATCACCCTAGTCCCACAAACGGGCTAGGGAAACACTTATTATTGTGACGACCCAAACCTGTTCTATGACGATATTATGCATTATATTGGAATAAACCAAGAATGAGATGAAACAATTTGAATTATATTAATAAACTCAAAAGAAACTCACAAAGGTGTGTAAATGCCATGTCATACAAATGCCCATAACGATTAGAAGAAAACAAAATAAGCCAACAACCCTGGCTTG
>JAESVK010000591.1:546458-603101 GCA_017140935.1 Hamamelis virginiana | reverse complement strand
TTACATTCAATCCCATGAAATAATTTTTTATTGTATAATATTAAACCGTACAATTGTCACAATTAACTTAAATAATTTTACATATATATATTTGAGACTATCTAATCAAATGGACCGACGTCGTTGCTAGCTTTCTGCCTCCCTTGCTAGCTGTCTCATCTTTTACATATTCAACCTGCAAATATAAATATATATAAGAAATTAATTTAAAATGACAGTCATATAGTTATGATAATTCATATATCAAATAAGCTGAAAAACTGAACTATATATATACAGTCTAACAATATATTCCGTGTACTTAGTGTAGAAATATATATTCACTACTTTATAATTTGAGACAAAAATCTTGGAGAGTTTTGCTTATTATTGCAATATTTCCTAAACTTTAAGTTGTGTACATAATACTTTATAACACTTTGAATATAATGTTTTCTTATTAATTAATCAATGGTTCAAGATTCTATGTAAAGAAAGAAAAATATTCAAATCCAATTAAGTCTCTATCCAACCCCCAAAAACAATATAAATTATAATAGTCTCAACCTAACATGAACCAACATATTTACTTTAATTACGCTTTTACACAATTTGAAGAAATATATAGGAAAATGAAATGTTATATACCGTGGTAGCAAAAGAAATTGAATCCACTTGGGTTGCATCGAATGTGAATGTGTATTTGTAGAACCCACATAGAAACCACCAATTCCTCAATATCTGCATTAATTAACATGTTTTGGTAAGATAGAAATAAGCTAGGAAAAAAAATGACACTTATGTTTCCAAGTATTAGATAAATCAAACTTATCACCTCAATGGCGTAGAGATGCAGCCACCAGGGTCGCACAGTTCATGTATGTAAATAATTTAATCTAAGACTTCATAGGTTACACAGGAAATTTATTGTATGACATCCGAATTCAACAAAAAAGAGCTTTATCCCAACTTTGAGTAGGGTATGCAACTCCTATTATGCCTTTCTTCCTTCTAAAGGACCACACACACACACACACACACACACACACACACACATATATATATATGTTCAATACCATAGGTAGAGTCAAGATTTTCAGGTTTCACGATCCTCTTAAGTTTCTTCAAAATTTCAAGCTGGCTGTCACCCTAACGCAACCTTCCTCCTCAATCCAGGTTTGGGAGTAACCGCACAAAATGACAGGGCCAGTATTTTACATCCAGCTTACAACTTCAAGCTACAATAATCATTGGATAACTCATTTCAGGATTTTGACCAACTAGTTTGAATGTTCCAAAGAGAAACAGCAAGAATCATGAAGGTGACTGGTATTTACACCACCTTCTCTTATTTTCTAGTCATAAAACTTCATCACTCAATACTCACAGCCAAGTACGTCCAACAAACTAAGATGCACAATTGAAGCTGGTGTGTTCAAGCTAACTTAGCTTTCTTAATCTATTGACTTCTACTACACGAGTTGTATATATTCTATATTAATGTTCGTTCACAGAAAAAGTAACAATAAGGCCACACACACACTACATGTCAAAAAAATGATACTAATAAAAAACACACACAAAAAAAAAAAATGATCCTTTAATATAAGTCATATACAACAACTAACAGACATCAAAATGAAACATGGTATTAAATCATAGCAAATGAGAAACACATGATAAGTATCCCTGCTATGAATAATCAACAAACCAAGATATATGTACAGCAGGAAAAGAGAAAGCCTAAAAATAAAAAAACACCAGGATTAGTCCAATTTTATTTGCCGGGCTTCCGGGATATACCGGAACTCTACTATGTTCCATTGTCATTATCGCATTTAATGTCTCTCTGAATAAAAGAGTGGGGAGAGGGAGAGAGAGATGTTAGAACAAAAGAAAGAATGTAAAAGACACGATAGATAGATTGAACAAGATGCCAAAAACCCACAAATTAAGAGTTCCATCCAGATCAAGGGAAAATACCTTCAATATGGGTGTCATTGCATCTTTTGCAGTCTTTTTAGTCAATTCAAGAGCTCCAGCAATGATAGTAGTCTCATCATGTGTTAAATCTCCCCCTTTACCAGCCTAGTCAACCAAACATATTAACCACAATCCATGAGAGAAAATAAAATAAGCCATAGGAGCAATGATTCCCCTGATAAAATTGCTCATATAAAATTCCAAGCAAGGGGCTACATTAATATGTGATTGAGGCGAAATAAAATGCAACCCAAATTCAGCTAATTGAAACAAGAAGTTTAAGTCACAAAAGAAGTGCCCAGATAAAAGCCACAAGAACCACATAGTATCAATTAACTAAATTCTCACACACCTCCATTGCTAGAGCATTTCCAATCAAAAGAGTGCAGAGTAGAAGATGCTGATTTTTCACCACTGGAAATATTTTACCTGCCCATTTTAAATAAAATCATTTCAAAAACTAAAAAGCAACACAACACACGCTCATAGAGTCAGCTCAAAATGTTGACTCGGAGCTCAATGAGTCGACCCAGTCCCCATATCAGGACATGATAGGCGACCAAAAGTTCACTGTCTCTTAACCGACAATTCATCCTTATCCTCTGCTGTTACGAAGTTTCCTAATACATAATTCACTAATGGTCAATCAGGACCACTCAGATCAATGGGCAATTTCTTAAATTGAAAAAAATCAAACTGTTCGAACCAATAGGAACCGTCTAATTACAGCCGCATAAACTCCACAAAAACCCCAATACAATCAATGGGCAAGTTCTTAAATTGATCAAAAAACAAGAATCAAACTGTTCAGACCAATATAAACCGTCTGATTAAAACCGTATAAACTTCACACAAAACCTAATTCAAAACCATATTTTATAAGACCCAAATCATCAATTCCCATAATTCTGTTATATATATCTATGTATAAACTAAAGATTACAACATCGACACCCAAATGGGTCACCGGAAATGGAATAATCGTTCAACTAATTTATGGGTTTTTCATTTTCAATAATTTATATAAGCACACACCCACATGTAAACATATATACATATATATCGAATTAAGCAGCCACAGAGAGAGATAGAGAGTACTGGCGTGGATTCGGTACCATATGTAATCAGCAAAGAAAAAAACCATAGAATGACTTCTCAAATCAGAAGCATGCCACTTGCAATTGACTAAAGTAAGCCCAAATAAAATAAATAGAACAAAAATGAAAAAAACAGAGGAGAGACAATCAGCAGATATAATTTTAGCATGTGAGATTAGGGTTCCAGACGAGATTCAGGCGAGGGTTTCCATCCTTCGTGAATAAGATGTGCAGTGAAGAGAAGGACCAGGAAGATGGAGGCGCCGGCGTTCAGGGATGGGAGGGGTTAGGGTTTGGGCTCATGCGCAATGGAGAGAGAAGAGGTTTCTGTCCATTTTGAACCGTGGCTGATCCAAGAATGCAAGAGGGAGAACTGACCTGGACTCCCCGGAAAGGAGGCTGACAGCCGGAGAGTGAAGGTCGGAGAGCAGATTCAGGGTTCTAGGGCTCACCGAGGCAACAAGCTAACTAGAGAAAATGGGCGGGCTTCTAACGCGCGCATTTGGGTTTCAACAAAAAATCTCATCTCATTTCTATATATATATAAAGTAATGCCAAAACGACAGTTGATCCTTAATAAAACGGCACCCATTTGCGCGACACTTTTATAAGTGCTATAGAAACTATGATATTAAATTTGCGTATATAGTTTAAATAATTTAAATGTTTTCTCAAAAACCAACTATCGGATCTATGTGATTTTTTGCATGCATAATGTGTTTATATGAAATATCTTATCCAACGGTCGGTTTCACAAAATAGTACCCCCATATTAACATTTGTACGGTATGAATAAGAATCATATGGTACACATACAAGTTTAAACAATTTAAATGTTTTTTCAAAAACCAACCGTCGGATATATGTGATTTTTTTCATGCACAATTTTTTTATATGGAACATCTTATCCAACGGTCGGTTTCACAAAATAGTGACCCCATATTAACATTTGTACAATATGAATAAAAATCATATGATACACAAGTTTAAACAATTTAAATGTTTTCTCAAAAACCAACCGTCAGATCTATGTGATTTTTTGCATGCACAATGTGTATATATGGAATATCTCATCCAACGGTCGGTTTTACAAAATAGCACCATCATGTTAACATTTTGTACAATATGAATAAGAACCATATGATACATAGCTTAGATGAAACCAACCTAAGTTGTTTTTGTTATAATGGATAAGGTCAACTGACCGTTGGATCACTCTGATTTTTTGCGAGAATGGCATTCGTAAGAAATTTATCCAATTCAACGGTGGGTCTTTTCTAAATATATAATTGGATATGGCCTCTATTAAACTAACCTCACGCAACTTCATGCTTACATTGTAATTGAATGACTTAGGTTACAGGTGCAAGCAGGCTAACTTCATAGTATATTTTCAAAAAACCACACTTGGATCTCTATGATTTTTTTGCGATCACGGCATTGATAAGTTTATCTAATTCAACGGTTAGTTTTTTTTACAAAAATCATAATGAAAAAATGTGTTTTCCATTAGAAACTAAGTTAGGAAAATTTTAAAAGTACAGTCAAACTTTTTGTTGAAATTATTGTATTTGAAGTTTTTAGTGTTACCAAATTTGAAAAAGAATTAATAAATTAATGCATATATATATTAATAATAATCAAATCAAAATGGAATATAATTTAATGCAAATTGGATTAATTGGTAGGCCGATCAAATTAATATAGTATCGGATTATATATTAGTGGTTCGGATTAATGGATCAGAACAATTTTGGTGGATTGGAATTCAGATCGGATCGGCCAATTACAAAAGGTCAAATCCAAGTAAACGGTTGGCTGGATCGATCTTGTCCTTTTAAAAGTTATAATTATATAACCATTATAAATATATAATTATTTAAAAGTTTCAAATAATTAACTATCTAATAAAAGTCTTTTAGTTAATTAGGGTAACAATAACATGATTGAATTAGAGTAAGCTAGCTAGATACTTTAAATTAAATTTTTGTTTTTTTTTTTGTTTTTTGAATATTAAACAATTATAAAAGATAGAATTAGTGTTATAATGCAATGATTAAAATTTTATAACACTAGGTTCAGGGTTCAAATCATGAAAAATATACTTTTTAATTTATTTTTAATGCAATAATTAAGTTCAAATTTTTTAACATTAGCTAAGTTCAGGGCTTTGAGAACAGCTTGAGGTAGATGTTCTTAAAATTAACCAAAAGAAAACAACTTCAAGTAGATGTTCTTAAAATTAACCAAAAGAGAACAGGTTCAAGTAGATGTTCTTAAAATTAATCAAAAGAGAACAGCTTCAAGTAGCTGTTCTTAAAATTAACCAAAAGAGAACACCTAAAAGAGAACGGATTGAGGTAGCTGTTCTTAAAATTAACTAAAAGAGAACAGTTCCAAGAAGCAGTTCTTATAACTAACCAAAAGAGAACATTTTAAAGGAGAGCTGTTCTCTTTAGCATTAAAAAAGCAACCCTATGTACTTTTAAGAACAAAATTTTTTAAGCTGTTCTCTTTGTGGATAAGGGGCCTGTTCTCGTAGGCATTTTTCCTTGTAGTGTATGCATGCTCAGCGAAAAGAATAATTAATACCTCCATATTTTTTAATATGTGATAAGCTAGATGTTTGAACCTGTCTTCAGTCTAACTTATTCTTGTAAATAATTAAAGCTATCACCAAAGGCAGATCTAAGGTGTGGACAGGGGTGGGTATGCGAACTTCGAAAGTTATATAGTATTTGTGTAAATTCTAAAACCTTAAAGTCCTTAATTTTTATACTGTGAATCTAAAAAATATTTACTAATCCCTTCATGTCCCATCTAAAAGTTTCCATTATGACATTATTTTTATGTCCAATTGGTGCAGAGTTGGGGTGTGGGTTTCGGATTTAGAGACCTTTTGCTAGCATTTTTATATTATTGATTTTTTTTATTGTATTATTTGATGTTCTTATATGTATCAAATAAAAATCTAAAAAAAAAAAAATACTTTATACCTCGATCATTTGTAAAATGACCCCTAATATTTCCTTTATTCCACCAATGAACCCAGCAAAATTACCTTTGCCTCCAAAATGTTCCACCTTTTAAAACACCAATTGGTAGATGTCCTCTCTCTCTCTCTCTCTCTCTCAAATACAACAAATAAAACTTGTACAAAACAATTTGCACATCCCTAATAATTTTTAAAGGAAAAAAAAAAATTCTCTCTTGTTAGTTCTTACTACAAATAAAATATATCTACGAATTTATATAATAAAACAAAGTTTCCATAAACCACGCCACCTAATAAAGATGAGCTTTATGTAGAACTCCACAAGTCATGATTTTTAATTAAATTTCTAAATATCACAAATATGATACACCCTTCTCTTCCTATGTTAAAAAATATTCACAATTTCCAGATTTTTCATTTAAAATAATTTATAAAAGAAAAAAAAAATAAACAAGACATAATTTTAATGTTATTTATTTGTCTAGATCGACTTCTTCTTGTTTTGAGAAAGAAAATTAATTAGCATGCTAAAAATATAATTTCTAAATTGATAGACCTCAATCAATTTGGATTTTTAAGGACATAGGTTACACACACACACACTCAAACCTTTGTTCAATAATAAATTTGCTATAAATTTGTTGATAATAATTTTCAAATTAATTATTTAGTGCCCAATTCCTCAAAGAGAAATTTTCAGCTTCACTCACCTGTCACACTTTGACATCGTCAATACCCAAGGAAATGAGGGTGCCAGCTAACTTAGTTGGTAAACTCTCTTGAGGGTTGTACTAGAGACCTGGGGTCAAGACCCACCTTAATCAGGATGGGAAGGGATTTAAGGAAAAGGAGAGGCCACCTCCTATCGTGTAACTTATAAGACCATTGGACTTCTTGACACACACAAAAAAAAAAAAAAACAAACAAACAAACAAACGAACCAACGAAATCTTATTACTAGTTGCCCAGGTTGGTTTGAACTTGAGATCTTAATTGTGACATAGCTAGATATCATGACCAACTATTATAGCCTATTAAGGCTCCACTTGCGTTAGTTTTTTCTTAAATCACTTTTGGAGAATGGAAAATTATCTCTTCACATATTTCTATATAATTATGTTTCAACCATCCTATCACTCCTTAAGTGGTCTAGAAATGATCAATTATCACCCCAATATCTCTTAAATTAAGTTGAATTTTAAACTCCAAGAGTGATTTTAAGAAAAATTAATGAAAACGAAGCCTATATTGGAAGAGTAAACTTTGTTGAATACGTCTTTGTCACTGTAAAATATTAGTATTCACTACTACTCGCTAAAAATGAAGAAATGAATTTGGAAGGCAATCTTCACATATATTTTTATAGATAAACAGTGGGTAGGAGTGTAGTTAAAAAGCCTTCGTATAAATTACCTTAGGTCTTTTTTGACATTAATACCATGATCAGCGTTGGGAAATGAATTCATCGCTAGCTAACATGTGATCGAATCTATAACGCCCCAACCTAACAACCGTACAGACCCTTCTGGATAGGTCTACATGTGTCAAGTTGGAGGTACATTCTGTCCTGCTCATTCATATTTCCTCACGAGAGACAAAGAATATATATATAACAATATGAAATGACATGTACATACATTTTGTCCCAAACGCTTTATATAAAACCAAAAATTAAATCATAATAATAATGCCAACATCTTTGACAAGATAGGCAATGCAACAATCAATCTCAAAATCTTAACCTTAAATAGATATAGATATACACATACATATAATACATAACTACTAAGCAAGTGCGAGAAATGCGGAACTACCAAGAGCTTGGTCAACAGTCTCCGACTACGAGACTATGCCAAACTACCAATGAAATTTCCCAGGTTTACCTGCAAATCTGCTGCATGAAAAGCAGGAGGGAGCCTCAAATCGCTCAGTAGGAATAGTATAACATTTACCAATTAACAATAATACAAGGATACACGAGATATGTAAATTACAGTGTTTTCCCATAATCTTAATAACAGTTATAAAACAGTATAAAGATGTAGTTCAAAACATGTGTGGACTTTCTGTAAAAATAATATCCAATTTCATATTGTGTCATATCTATTACAACTGTCTCATCAAACCATTTCCATGTTTATAGATCGTCACTGGCTCGTGGACTTATAATAGGGTGCTGTATCTTGGGCTAACAAGCCCCTAGCTCAGCCATGCTAAATATAACCATTACGGGGTTCTTTATCTGAGGGTAAATCGGACAGTTACCTTGTGTGGTCAACTGCTAAGCCACTTACGGAGCTATTCCTTCAGATTCGCTCTAAGGCCCCACCCAGGACCATGGGCCTTATAAACTCACTGCGATACAAACCTAGCCAAATATGCCAATGTATTCCGTCCACATCATGTCATATTTCCAAACATGTATAAATCATTGTGTAAGGTATATACCTTTCAGATAATCATTTCATAAAATAAATAATATTCAAAACAGGTCTAAACCTCCATTTCATATGCCATCACAATTTATAATAAACAATTCTCAAGGCACTTTATATTTCATATTCAAAATGGTTTATGGGCCACAACATTTATAAGAATAGTCTCATTTTCCAAATAAGTATTTCAAATCAAGGCCAAGGGAACAACTTGTCAATATACTCCTTTTATCAATCCAGTCAAAGAATTAAGCATATAAGCGTAAAACCAGTCATCTCAAATGTTTCAATACAAATGAAATCATTATATGCCTTTTTGGTATTTCCATAAAATTAGTAATAAAAAGTTCGTTCCCCGGTTCGTAAACAAGTCATGCCCAGTATCAAATGGTTTGTTGGGATATATAAACATATTCTTAAAATCTTTCAACATTATGCCACACATTTTACAGTTCATAAAACAGTCTATTCCATGTATCCAATTTTGACTAGGGCAAACAATGAAGTTGTAAAAGACACATAAGTCGTATTATTTATAAAACATTCGAAAATAACGCATTATCGTCAATAGTACAAAGTTACATATTCCTACCTCAATGCCGCAATGTTTTCCAACCCTTTTCGGTTCCACGAGCCTCCCAAATGCAATGCACTATGTACCTGATGCAAGTGGTCCTCCAAAGGACTTTCCTAATATGAAAATAACAAATAATGCAAACAAAGAATCAAAGAAAGCGCAAAGGATTTACAATATCAAAAGCAATACAATTCGCTTCCCGAAACCCTAGCTTTGCTCCAAAAATTCTTAAGAAAACAAATCCAAGAAAAGGAAAACAAAACGAAGGAGCAAAACAGAAGAAAAAAAGGAAGGAAAAATGGGGGCCATCGATAGGCCCAGAACCCCTATTGATAGGGGCATGTCTATCGATAGACCCTCTATCGATAGAAAGGTCTATCGATAGGCACTTACCACCCTATCGATAGAACAACCCTTAGGCCAAAACACCTGCAGACCCGAGACAAATCTTTATTGATAGAGGCACCTCCTCTATCGATAGAACTTGCACAAAAAATGCCTAGTAACGAGCAATTTTCTGCACAAATGGCCAAAAACTCTCAAACACTTCGCGGAACCAAAATCCTAATCGTTCAAACATTAGATCCAACCCAAATAAACTTAAAGAACCATAAACCCACAGAAAAATCTAAGATCCAACGGTATGATCGTGAGATCCACAAAGTTTTAGGCATAAAACCCACATAAACTCAAAACAAGGTATAACTTCAAAACCAGCTACAAAATCCCAACAAATACGTCAAACTCAACTGATCTACTCATAGCTAACCTTTTAAGACAAGCTACAACCAACAAAACCTCCAAAAATCAAACTTTTTACTTTAGAAATCCATAAACCCATTTTTCTTCCAAACCAAACAACCGAAAACCAAATAACATTATCAAACCTTAAAAACCACATCTTCCCAACATACTAACATCCACAAACTCTTCCCCAAACACTACACGCCAAAACTCTGAAAGAATACTATATGGAAATGCAGCGGAATATGAACAATAAAAATTTTCCATCGTATTCATCCCAAGGATACTCAAACGATGAATCGAGTCGAAACAATTAATTTAATAATAAATTAAAAGCTTACATAGTGTTCCTTTGCGAAGCAATCCTCCAAATTCTTGAGCTCCAAAGTGTATGGTAGCCTCCAATGGTATCCACACGGGCACAAGATCACATAAACCCTTGCACCTTCACAACTCTTGAGAAGAGGCAAGCATGGAGAGAGAGAGAGTGGCGGCTAGAGAGAAAGCACACCAATCATACTCACGGCCCTAGGATTTTTGCCTCCTTCCTCTTTTGTGATGACAAGTTACTTAGTGCTTGCTTGACCTATCATCACATATATATAGAAAATATTCTTTATATTTATAATTTGACCTCTCCCTTATTAACTATTAATAACAAGGGTCATAACAATTATAAATTAGAATATTCCTCTCCCCTAATTTAAGTGACTCACTTATACCCTTATGTGTGTGACCCATTGGGTTCATCCCAACTTAGTAGTGGCTCGGGGACATCTCATGTCTCCCAAAATAGAAACTTTCTACTTTTAGTTCGATTGGAACAATTCCAATTTTGCCCTCAATGATAACACTTACCATTAGGCCTTCACTAATCATGAGTGACCTTTAGCAACATATCATGACGTGCCCTAGGTGTGGGTGAATATAGTAATATAAATGAACCATTCGTGTTATAGATAATTCTTCACAATGCCATGATTAAGTTTATAAAATGAAAATCAATGCATGACATTAAAAGCTTTCCAAGAACTTACTTCCATTGCTGGGTAAACTATTTTTGGTACTGAAACATGGGAATGAGCTCTTTATTTATTGATTGAAAATATAAAAAGGGCATATATTAACACTGTTATATAAATATAATTGAGACATTTGACTTTATAAAATATATGCCTAATTTTATGAAATGATGTATAAATGAGGAAGACTAAGAAATATTTTAAATAGCTATTCCCTTGATGTTGTGAAATGGAAATGATATTTATAAGTAATGATATAGAAATGTATTTTGAAAAGATGATGCCTTGTGAATTACTTATGCCTGATTGGTAAATGTGATATTTTTATGAAGTGAAATGCATGGAAATGATTTATGCCTGATTGGCAAATGTGATATTATTGTACAATGGAATGCATGGAATGTTATATATTTTGGCTCAGTCAGTATTCAGAAAGGGCATAGTGTCCTAGTATGGACCTGAAGGAATTATAAGGGCGTAGTGTCCAGGGTGGAGCTTTGAGCATGACCCGAAGGAAAAATAGCCCATGCAAGTGGCTTACCATCGATGAAGAACCCGTTGTGGTTATGTATTATTTTAGAATGCTGCACTAGGGGCTTGTTAGCCTGAAAGACAGCTACTGGTACTTTCGTGAGCCAAATGAATGAATTGATGGATATGGATTGTGAACAGATGGAATTGGAAACTGGGAATTGGATTTGAAATGGAAATGGTTTTCGAAATACGAAGCATTTTGAACAAATGGAAAAAGGTTTGTAAATATGAAGGTAAATATGGTATTCTCATAAAGTCCACACATGTTTTGGAATTACTATTTATATTGTTTTATAACTGATATGAGAAAACTGTATTATTTACATATTCTATGTATCCCAATATTATTGTTAAGTGGTAAAGGTTATATTATTCCTACTGAGCACGTTGAAGCTCATCCTACTATAAATACAGCTTGCAAGTTGACTTGATGTGTATTTTGGCTTGGTATAATCCTACGCTTGATGATTGATGGGACATCATCAGGGTAGATTCTGCATTACTACGAGATATGTATTTATATTAATATATTCATAGATTATTGGGATTCATCACTGTATGAATTGTCAGTATTATTGGCATTATCATGATTTGTACTATTATTTGATGTAAAGCTTTTCGAACATACTTAATGTACATATCATTTCATATTTGAATATATATATTCTTTGTCTCTCGTGAGGAAATACAGATCAGCAGAACAGTTTGTAGTTCCATCTTGACACGTGTCGGCCTATCTGGAAGGGTCTATATGGATGCCAAGTTGGGGCGTTACACATTTGGTTTTAAAAGGGAAACACCTGCTGAAAGGGTTTAAGGATTACTTTATTAAGGATACCATGTGTGACAGAGGTTTATGTGTGAGTTCGCTCCCTAACCTCTTTTCGATAGATTTTTAGTTACTGTTTCATTACCACACGAAGATTTAGGTGATTGGTGTGAGCATGCTCCTAGCCTCATCCCGGTGGACATAGCATGATGGATAGTTATCATATTTCTTAGGACATGCATGTATATGTATATATGTGGATCAGATTATATCATTGAGGGTTGGGCCCATGGCCCTAATTGATATGATGTAGGTACAGATGTGACTATGGTCTCCGACCTCTGGATTTGGTAATAGCCTAGTTGAGCTAAAACTTTTTTAGCCTGAATCAACAAACCTATAATATAATTCGATCCAAGTTTGGATATGCTAGGGACTCGATGAGGTGACGCATATGCCACTCAGGCTGATTCCATACTAATAGCTATACTAAGGCCCTTGTGAGGCGAGGTATATCACCATGCTATGGATGATGACGTGATTCTGGCTACTGCCCACATGTGATGGTTCATTCCACATACAAGGCATATGCCCTGTTACTGGTACTGGAGGATCTAGTTTTTCACTAAAAGCCCATACATATTTTAAACACTTATTTCAAGTTGATTTATAAACCATTGAACTTTGGACATATGAGCTTTATATAAATATTCCATGTATCATTTTTGTTATTGTTAATTTGTAGAGATTACATTATTCCTACTAAGCGATTCGAGGCTCACCCCTACTTTTCATGCGGTAGATTACAGATTAACTTAAGGTTGCATGCTTGCTTGGCATAATCCTTTGCCAAGGATTGTTGGATAGCTTTAAGGTTGTTTTATCATAAGTACTCGTATTCATATACTAAATGTATTGTATGTACTGGAATATTGGGATTAGATATTGTTTATTGATCGGCCTAGTTGCCACAGATGTTGGCAATGTTATTTGATTTCCTGAATATATTTATATTTGACGTTTGGGACATATGTATGGACATGGCATTTCATTTTTATTATATGTATTTTTGTATCTCGTGAAGAAATACAGATGAGCAAGACAGGTTGTACTTTAATTTTGACATGTATCGACTTATCCGGAAGGGTCGGTACAAGTGTTAGGTTGGGGCGTTACAAAGTGGTATCAGAGCTCATTAGTAGACCCAAATGGGAATTCATGCATTGCATATAATGGTTAGGTGAGACTTAGGGATAGCACATGCATCATGTATGTGTGCTTACGGGTAGACATACCAGATTAGGTTGGGATTTTCGTTGATTTTCACAATTTTTTAAATTTATTTTTGGTGTGCCCTAATGGGAGCCTTGATGTTTGACTTGTGACTTCCATAGAATATCAGCACGAGAAAAATCCTTAAAGTCTGGTGGACCTTAGGGGTGTTCAAGAACCGAACGGGACCGGCTGAACCGGACCACAACAAACCAAACTGTCTTATTTGGTTGGTTTTCTAATAGCCATGGTTCACATCGGTTTTAGAGGGGTGCTAAACCGACTGTGTGGTTTGGTTTTCGGTTAGGACTTTATATATATATATATATATATATATATATATATATATATATATACTTGATCCATTAAGGTCTAGACCTTAAATTAATTTAAGGTCTGGTCAACATTTCTCACATAATCGATAGTATTTTGAAAAACCGACCGTTGGATTAGATAATCTTCTTATGTATACTATGTCTGTAAAAATTTACAGTGATCTGATAATCGGTTGTCAAAATATAGTTCATGAAACAATCTAACATTATTTACCATTAGATGCTATAACAATTGTTTAACAGTCTCTATTTTGAAAATCGACCGTTGGATCACTGTGATTTTTAGCATACGTGGCATATATAAGAAGATTATCTAATCCAACGATCTGTTTTTCAAAATACATATCCCAATAGAAAGTGGACCTTATATATATATATATATATATATATATATATATATATATATATATATATAAGAATAAGGAGCACTTCATGCTTCTTGCATTAGGTGCCCTCTTGTAGAGCCAATTGCGGTACAAATTTTAGAAATGACCGTTGGATTAGATACCCCAATCATGTATGTCATGCCTGCCAAAAATCACAGTGATCCAACGGTTGGCTTCTGAGAAAATTGACTGTAAAAAACTGTGACTTTTTTGTTCTTTAAAAGGTTATCAATTTTTCACAGTCAGTTTTCTCAGAAATCTACATGATTGGGGTATCTAATCCAACGGTCAGTTTTCTAAAATTTGCACCGCAAATGGCTCTACAAGAGGGCACTTGATGCAATAAGTATCAAGTGCACCTTATATTAGCACTTCTGTATATATATATATATAAAATATTTATTTTGGTTCTCATTGGGTGTTTGTCTGTTATATTGAGGCTTTGACCCAAAAAGTTTGTTTAATAAATTAATGGGCACATGTTTAGCTTAAGTTTGGTTTAGTAAGAAACTCTCTCTCTAGATGTTCTTGGGTTTAAGGGTCATTTATTATTCTTTAGATGTTCTTTTATTTATCCAAAGAAAAGAATGTCTCTCTCTCTTTGATTATGCTGTTGGAATGATATGGGGTCGAATTGTGTTATGAAAGCAATTTAATATTAGATCAATTATGCTATTTTTTATTTGTTTCAATCAATATGAGACTATTTACATTACATCAATGGCTTATGTTAGCCTTATGGCTTCAATCCATATTTGTTTACTGATTTTGATGATAACTAACATTGTATTGTGTTTGTGCATATAAATACTTTATTGAACACTATGATATATGTCAAACTTTATTGGAAAGATTAATGGCCATCCTTATTGAACATTTGTTTATCCTATGTTTCTTGTATATCCTTCGTATTATTTTCATGCTTATAAGAAACAGGACTTAAGCCTTCAATGAAGAACTTTCAACATTGCTTAAAGCACCCATGAAGATCATGCTCTCTAAAGTATACCTTGAAAAGAGTCATTTCAAGATGTAGTCTTGCTTAAGCCAAAGATAAAGCCTATCTCAAGCCTAGCACAAGATTTGAAGCTTTATGAAGACTCTATATTTATCTTGTGTAAGCTTATTAGAATTTAAATGTAAATCTCTCTACTAGGATTGAACTATATTGGCTTAAAAGACAATAATCTATTAGACTTTAGTTTTTATCTTGGGAAAATCATTTTGATTGATCAAAATTATTTCAAAACAAAGTGGGCTCTTTTCAAACTCAAAACATAGCTTAAAGTTTATGAAAAATGACTTATGGCCTAGCCTAGTCGACTAAGTCATTATTTATAGTCTACTAAACTCATGGCAGAAAGCATGTTTTCACAAACACCTAAGTTAGTCGACTAAACCTCTAGCTCTAGTTGACTAATCGTGCCCAGATTTCAAAAGTTTTGATTTTTACTTCTCTAGTCGACTAATCCCTTTGACTTAGTCGACTAATTCCTTTGACTTAGTCTACTAATCGAACCCGAACTCATTTTCATAAGTGTATTTAAAATACTCTAGTCGACTAACCCTTTAGTCCTAGTCGACTAAGGATATTCTACAACAAACAAATGCTAGTTTTTACAAACCAAACGGCTATATTCTTATCTCTAACAGTCATATTTGTGTGAGAGCTTATAAATACCCTTTAATTAAGTTTTGGATGATAAGAGAATCACATAGTATCATATTGAAACACACACATACTCAAATCAACTTTTGTTCACCATATTTGTGTGATTCAATCCAAAAGAATCATTCTCTCTTAAGCCAATACTAGTTCATACTCTTGAGAGATATTAGTGAGAGCTCATATTTGTACACATCTACTCTTGAAGGAGTTATTTTTTGTACACTCATTATTCATCTTGTAATCTTTGTGAGATTTAAGGGTTTTGTGAAACTCTTGTGGGTGAGTGTCTTCCACCTTTGAAAGAAGACTGTTGTAAAGGTTTCTCCACCTTGAAGAAGTGATCCATAGTAGATTGTGGAATCCTCAAGACGGAGATCTTGAGGCATGGATGTAGACGGAGATCGAACCAACTTAAAATCCTTGTGTTTGAATCTCTCTAACCCTATCTCTTGCATTTTCTTTATTCCCAGTTAATTTTGTTAACTTGTTTATTTTCCGCCAATTTTAATTGGACCAAATTTTTAATTGGTAATTATTTTTTAAAGTTTGCAATACTTTATTCACCCCCTCTAGAGTACATTTTGGGCCAACAAGCTATATTATTTATTGCAAAACCGATCTAGACTGACCGAACCAAGCCGAAATCTAGTCCCCAATTTGGTCGGTTATGGTGACCCCTACGGTCCCTTATAGTTTTTATTTTTCTCCAACCGAGGTGATTGGTTTGGTTAAAATTTTAGTGCATAAACCGGCTGAACCGGCCGAAGTACACCCCTAGTGGACCTTCTCAATCTCCTCCACCCCCATCGGACGGTGAAGTACATCGATTCTTAAGGGATATGGCTGCATTGCTACAATGACAATTGGAAACTATTTAACAAACTGCAGCTCGCGTTTTGATTATGACGATTGAGGGGATTAAAGCTACAACTTATAAGAATTTTCGACAGCTTAACCCGCTAGCTTTTCGTTGGGGCTCAGATTATCGTGGTGCAAAAATATGGCTGAATGGGATCCATGGGTTTTTAGAAAAATCCGGTGTACTAGTGGAGCATCGATTAGATTTTGCATCTTCCCAATTCCAAGGCGACGCTTATGTTTGGTGGCAAGCTGTTCTCCGCACTCAGGCAATTGAGGATATATCTTGGGAAAGGTTTAGCGGACTATTTCAGGGTACCTTTTGTTTAAGCGCATATTCTCATGCTAGGTTTCCGTGGAATGAGCAAGGTTCGAGAGGACGAGGGACAACGGGTCCGCGGTGGCACGTCATCATCGCAAAGGAGGTAGTAGGGGTAGCAGTGCTAGTGGTAGTTCAAGCTCATCTGATAGAAGGCAAAGGGCTTCCCTTTGTGGGCAGCCAGGACATATCCGTCAGACTTGCCCATTCCATTGAAGTCAACTTTCTTCTGTTTTGTGACACAAAATTTGAGGAGGGAGCCATTGTTCTAGTTACATTTTTTTTATTACTTAGATCTTATCTATTTTGATTAGAGACTTATACTTTAGGGATAGGACTCGTTAAGAGTTTATGCTTTGTGGTACTATGAACCTGTATGTTGTGATCTTTGTAGGAATTTTTGTATTTGCTTGATGCTTGTTCATTTGTGATGTCATTCTATTTATGTCAGTCTTTACTCCTTATGTTAGATATGTGCCCTAAAACCAATTATTAGGTTGTAATTAGGGAATATAATATTTCATTATAATCATATATTAAACTTTATTCATTTATGAAATGACTTATTTATCATGTGAGTTTAATTACTGTTCATGATAAAGTCCTTGGATAGCATGATAGAGAGTTGTCTCTCAAGTGTTGAGATAGAGAGACTTACAACTTTCAAGTACATCTATCCTAAACTAGTTCCTGATCATAGGTTTATATATTTGGGCGATTATAAACCATTAAGATTAGCACAAGTTATACTCGCTCCAATGAGAGGATGGTGAGTCTCATACATTTGTGTAGTGACACTATAGTAAACCTGTGGGTGCTTGTTGAGAACAAGTACACTGAATGTGACCAATATGAGTATAGCTAATGGATTTTTATTTGTATGTCAAAAGCTACTCATGTGTATAGTCACAATTGTAATCCTTAGACCTGAGACACCACTAGTTATCTTATACATCAGTTACTAGAGTTTGATAGTATCTCGTACATTCTTAACCATTTAGAATGTAATCGGTACTCATTGGCTCTAGTGAGTTATCTATGAAGATAAGTGAGTGTGCAATAAGGAATCACCACCCTTGATATAAAAGGGAGAATGTCAAAGTTAATTCACAAATATGCTATCTCAATGAAGTCTTTGGCCAAAGCAGTAGGTAACCAAGAAAAGTGTTTTCAAGTGTTAACCTAATTGAGATTATATTTTGGTGAATAGGTAACACGGGATTAAGTTAGGGTTTGACATGAATCCATACCCAACAAACTTAATTATGACATTGTTTGGTGAAAGATTATTTATATCACGAAAGGTTCATTTATATTCGTATATTCACCCACACCTAGAGTACGTCATGATATGTTGCTAGATGTCATTCATGACTAGTGTAAGCCTAATGATAAGTGTTATCATTGAGGGCAAAATTGGAATTGTTCCAATTGAATCATAAATAGAAAGTTTCTATTTTTGGGAGACATGAGATGTCCCCGAGCCACTACTAGGTCGGGATGAACCCAATGGGTCACACACATAAGGGCAAAAGTGAGTCACTTGAATTTAGGAGAGAGAAATATTCTTATTTATTATTGTTTAGGCCCTTGTTATTAAGAGTTAATAAAAAAGGGACCAAATAATAAATACAAAGAATATTTACTACAAATATATGATGATAGGTCAAGCTAGCACTAAGCAACTCATAATTATAATAGTAAATGAGGCTAAACCTAAGAGAGAAACCCTAGTGGCCGTACACTTGGAGTGTCCATTCTCTCTCTAGCCGCCACCCCCTCTCTCTTTCTCCATGCTTGTTCTTTCACAAGGGTTATGAAGGTACAAGGCTTCTTGTGATTTTATGCTCGTGTGGATACCATTGAAGGCTACCATACTTTTGGAGCTCGAAGGATTGGAGGAGTGCATCGCAAAGGAACAACAATTAAGCTTTTAATTTGTGTTAAATTAATTGTTTTGATTCAATTCATCGTTTGAGTAGATTCTTGGATGAATAAACCATAGAAAATTTTAAACTCTATCTCCCACTTCGTTTCCATGTAGTTATTCTTTCAGCTTAAGCCTAGCGGATGTTTGGGAGTGTTTGTGTGTCTAGTTATCTTGAGAATGGAGTTATGGATTTTGGAATTTGGATTCTTATAATATTCTTTTTGTGTTGATAAGGGTTTACTTTGAGTTAGTGTAACAGTGATGCTTTGACCCAACGATACCAACAGTTCTAACAGGCCCTGGTGATGGTTAAGGATGAGGTTGAGGTTGAGGTTGAGGGAAGGACATTACCGGAGCTTTTAATTCATAGTGAACATGGAGGTTCTAGTTGAGGTGCGGTTGATGTGCACGGATGCAGTGGAGTTGATGAACTAATTTATATGTTGATTTGAATAGAGTTTCCTTTATCTCTTTTCTTGAAATGTTGAGTCCTGTGTTTTGATTGTTAGAGAATCTTGTTTTCAAGGTTTAGCGTGTGCTAGGGTATGTGTTTGGTTAGGCTTTGTTTCTTTTTTTAAGTGGTTGTAGTCTCATCTAAAAGAACTGTCCAATTGTGTCCTTCAAGCGTGGTGTCACTTATTCTTATCTCTTCCTTCATTCTCTCTCGAGAGTGTCATTGAGAGAAAGGTAGTGAGTTTTGAAGATATTACTTCTTTCGTCAGGTTTGTTTGATTCGCTGGGGCAATGCTATTCATGTAAGATGAAAATGTCTTCTTGCATTAGTGTGGATTATGAGCTCTAGTGCAATGGTTAAAGTGGATTTTTGTTTCTTGAAGTGAAATCAAATGGATTTCTTTTTCCTAATTTTGGTGAAGGTTTTCATCTTTGTCCTGAAGGAGTTCGGAGGTAAGATAAATTTTAGTAAATTTGTGAAGATATGAGGTGTATTAAAGGAACATGTTGGGAAGCTACTGTGAGAATGACCAGAGCGGGTCTGTTGGAGTGGAGACAAGTATTAATAGAGTCAGTAGGTTTTCTTTTATGAGAATGAAGCTTATCGTTAGTACTCGAGCAATAAGTGTACGTGTTTGGAATCAAGTTGAGGCAGAAAATGCAGAGAAGGAAGCAGGCGAGGTAGAAGATTAACAACAAACCCTTACCCTTTACCCTCTAAGTCATCTCGAGTTTTGTTTCCACTCTCCATTTCTCTGCGGTGGTGTACTTTCTTTGAATTGGACCCTTGATCGAGCTCTCATACCATCCCAATGATTCGTGGAACCCATTTAGCGTTGGTGTGAGGATTGGAATCGGACATTTTGGATCGTCAATCTGTGCTACTCATGATGATCGCATAGTTTAATCTTATTGGCCAAAGGAACCCTAGCTTCTTCTTTCACTTCAAGCCTCGAGTCGACGATTTTGCTATCAGGATATCCATACAGTTATAGATTGATTTGCCGCCTCAACCGTCAATTTTCATCTCTAAAAGGCCTAAAATCAATTATGCGAATGAAGTCACTTCTGAAAATGAAGATGATGTTTCCAGCAAAGGAACATTGGTAGATCCAGGTAGTAATCGAACCCCTAATGTTATCTTTACTAGTAAAAAAATCAATGATTTTTTTGCACTTAGTGCAATCGAAAGTCCAAACTAGTTTTCACAGTTGTGTGTGTACGTACCTTAATGACTGAAAGCATAACCTTATTATAGGCTTTGGCCGATGCTTGAATCCATGATGGACTCTCCTAAAATAGGCTAAATTGATTATAACTAGGTTTCCTTGATTGGATTGTTGTAGTATAAAACTAATTTTGTGTTTCAGCATAAATAATTAGATGACTTCTTTCTTGTCAGCCTATTAAATGGCATGCATCATCTTCCTCAAGCTTTGCTCAAAAATCCCATTCAACCTGTAATAATGTTAGGCAAATTGTTCTAGTTGGCAGATTAAGTGTTTATCTCAAGGGTTTGGATTTGTTGTTGATCTAACACTTGATTAACGGGTGTTGATCAAGTGTTGGATGGGCGACACATCAACAAGTAAGAAGATTGTGCGGCTAAAAAAGATGGGTGAATTAAACGACTAAAAGCAAAGTAGTTTTGGCCCAAAAAAATGCCCTTAACGGCGTCTGCAATTCTCTTGGCTCTTTTTACACTAAAACATATTGCAATGCAAACACCCATTCAAAAGCAAAAACAAAGTCCTCATCTTCTTTTTCACTAACCCTAAAGCTTCATATCTTTCACCTACAGCAGCCATTGCTATCCCTCTCACTGCCATCAAAGCACACCCCAAGTTCCATTCTCTCTATTTTCTGTTTGTTTGAGATATGATCTCATTAGATGTATGAATACTGGTTGTGGATGGATTATGTAAATAGGATTGAAGGGTCCCAATATATCGATTACCCTTTTTTATGTTTAAATGATTTAAGTAGTTGGATTTTCATTTCTCTTAAGCACCTGATAGGAAATTTGGGTTAGAGTAATTAAATAAATCAATAGATAAAATATGTGGAATTTTGGATCAATGATTGGGAGGTTTTATAACATCTTTCATCAAAATGAAAGAGATTGTCGGGGCTTACCTAGGTACAATAGTGAAATACGCCGTCGTAACAGTTCCCGCATATGATTTACACATGCTCTAAAAGATAAAATAATGTCATACATGATACATCTATCAAGTGATGTCAGACTGTGGGTTAATAAATTATTGCTTATTTCCCTGCTTTTTTATTATGTAAGCATCACATATTGTTGTCGAGGTCGGTCCATAAATTTTATCCGCAACATTTCTCGTGGTTTGAATAATACTAAATTGGGTTATAGGGTAGTTTGTGTGATTTCAAACCATTTGACATAACAGCTAAAAGTGACTCCGACCAAGACACCTCATCAAAAAAATTAAAGAAAAAAAATTGGTTAACATTTTTTATTCGGCATTTTATGTCAATGATCCTAAGTTTTCAAAATATTACACGAATGAACTCGATCCAAAGGTAATTACGTAAATATTTTTTTTGGACCAAAATACCCCATGTAGACAAAATAATAACCATTTTATCAAGTAAACGGTCAAAAGTCAAAAAAAAAAAAAATTCAAAAAGTTTTGTTAACAATCCCCAAAATTGCACTGAATCTCCAATTTAATATATAATCCCCAATCCTCATTTATGAACAGAATCTCAATTTAACAAAGGACCCCAATCCCAAAATTAATACAAAATCCTCAATTTTATTAAGAATCTTCAATCCCCAACTCCAAATCGATCATTACTGGGGGACATGAAATGACAGACATTAAATATTGATTTGATGTGTTGGGGTTTGGAAATTATGTGTAAACTTGGGGATTATGAGTAAAATTGGGGATTGGGGATTGGTGATTCTGTGTTATATTGGGGATTAAGAATTATGAGTAAAATTGGGGATCAGGAAGTTTGTACAAAATTAGGGATTCTGTGTAATATTGGGGATTAGGGATTTTGTATAAAATTGGGAATTCTGTGTAAATTTGGGGATTGGGGATTATGTGCAAAATTAAAAATCAAAAGTCAAATTTGACCATTTGAATGGTATTTTGGTCCAAAAATACAATGATATGTTCATCTTTGTAATTATCTTTGAATCGGGTTCATTCACGTAATATTTTGAAAACTTAGAATTATTGACATAAAATGCCCTTTTTTAATTCTTACATCATTTAATAACTTTTTTACATTTTATTAAGTCCATGGTTAAATTATGTTTTCTTAGGTGTATATATACGCCAAATATTAGACTAATTTATCCCATTTATACAGTGTTCCAATTATAATTTTATTTATAAAAAATATAAATCTATTGATCAATTGTCAATTAATAAATGTATAATGGTACATTACTTATGAAATGTGTAATGGGTATATTCGATTTAAGGACGGCTTTAAAGGAACGTAGTGATAGAAAAAAATTATTTAAATGGTGTACAAGTTAAAAATTTATATAATGAATATAGGTTTATCCTATAAGCAAGTCTTTGAGTGAAGATAGTATACTGCAAAAAACAATACAACCCTTTTGTTTTTGTTTTTGTTTTTTGTTTTTTTGTTTCTTTCTGAACTTTTTTTTTTTTTATTTTTTTTTTAAGAAAAATGTATGAAAAAACCTGCTGCAGTGAAAAAGCTCAAACTAACTTGAAAGGACAGTGTCATGTACTCAACTTCATACGACGGCCCAATGTTCATAGAACACGTATCACAGAATACACTTTCCCAATTTTCCTGCACAAATGGGGCTTCTTTGATTGGGAGTTTTGAAACTTTTGGTAACATGGCTGTCATTCCACAATCACCACTTCTAATATTTATTTAATTTTTCATTTTGACCAAAATTTTGCTTAAATTTTCTTTATTTACCCCCTGACAAACTCGTACGGACCGATATTCTGTTGCAACCAATTTTCTCTTGTTAGATACTTCCGGATCTGAAATGGGTTTTCTCTAAATTGTGATGATTTGGTTTTGAAAAATCAAATAAAATCCTTTTGGTGTTTTTGCTTTGTTTATTGCCACAAATCTGACGGCATGAGGAAGAAGCTCGATACCCGTTTCCCTGCTGTAAGCTCCTCTCTCTCTCTCTCTCTCTCTCTCTCTGCTTCTTGTTTGGAATTGGTTGATTTAAAATTTCATTGCTTTGTGTTGTTTATATGTGATTTTATTCTATTGTGTTCTGTGACTTCAAGGGTTGTTGATTTTGGCGCTGATTTTGTTCGGTTTGCTAATCATTGTTTAGAGAGTTAAAATCAGTTTGTGGGTATTTCATATTTGGGGGTTTTATGGGGATATGGGATTGGATTCTATTCATGATTGAGATTAGTTTTGGAATCAGTTGGTGGGTATTTCAATTTTGGGGGGTTTTATGTTGGATATGTGATCTGAGTTCTGTTTCGTTTTGAATTTAGGGTTGATTTTTTATCCATGATTTAGTATTGGAATCACCTGGTGGATATTTTAATTTTATGGGGATTTGTGATCTGCGTTCTGTTTTATCTGATTCTGGTTTTGGTTTCTATGATTGAGTTTAGCATTGAAGACCGGAATCAGTTGGTGGGTAACTCATTTGGGGGCTTTTATGGGGCTATATTATCTGGGTTATTTGTTCTGAGTATGGGATTGGTTTTATTTATATTATTGAAGTGGGCACTTAATTTATTTTCTGGGTATTTTATGAGAATATGGATCTGACTTCTGTTTGGCTCTGAATTTGGGACTGGTGTCTTTTCATGATTGACTTTAGTATTGGAATTGTTGGTGGGTATTTCACTTTTGAGGGTTTTATGCAGATACATGACCTGGGTTTTGTTTGTTTAGAATGTGGGATTGGTTTCGTTTCCATGATTGTGATTATGGTTTAGGATTGTATGTGTAATAAGGTAATATTGATTTTCCTATTGATGTTTTTACTTGGTTTAGGTTATCTCTTTCCTCTGGGGCATTCTATATACGTCACTGAAGTGATCTAACTATTAGAAACCTTTGTTATTTTTTGAGAAATGAGAAGAAGCGTCGTTGTGTTGTCTTGTTTAGATAGTATAGTTGTTGTTTAGGACAATGATAGGGAGAACTCATGTTGGCAGAGTTGAAACTTTTGGGACTTCTGATTTGATTTATTTGTGGGATTAAAGGAAAAACCTGAGCTAGATCACTGCTATAAGTCATGAATTCTAGAACAAGTAAATTTCACAATGCCTTGGTGGCCAAGTCCCTCATGAACTCATCTTTAAGATTATTAAAAATATCTGCGTTTTTTAAAACCAGCCAATCAAATCACTTGTAGAAATTCCTGAACTTCAACCCATTACTCATGACATTTCTGTTTGAGCAATCTGCTGGCAGATGGTCTTGTCAGCCATGAATGTGATATAGTTCTCTTCTTGCTTTCCTTGATAGTGATTGTTTTCCTAGATTTTAGAGCTTCAGTTTTCATGATTGTTTTCTAACTTTGACAATTTATGTTTAACAAAGGTTGAGCTCCAAGTCACTTCAAAATTGAACATGAAAGTTTTCTTTTAACTGGCTCATGTATTTCCACTTCTGGAACAGTAATAAACACTTTCAGATTAATAGATTATTGCTCTACTGACAGTCTGACAGAACTTTACTTCAAAATCTTAGCAGTCAATATGTAGTATTTATCTCTTCATTCAGCTTAGATAGACTTATGTTTGAGATTTATTGCATGGTTATAGGTTGATGAGCTATGGAGTAAGATAGCTTCCTTGCTGACTTGTGGACGTTGTTTGAGAACTAGTACTTATTTTAGAGCTTCAAACTTTGAAATTGTCTTCTGAGTCTTAAAGTGACTCTTCTTTATGGTTGAAATAGTCTATCACTTTTCTGGAGAAGGAGACCACTTTGACAGAGGCCTTTGCCAGAGGAGGGGGATTTTATCCTTATCCTTTCTATGCAAGGATATGGTGGTTAGTTTTGAAGTCAAAGGAAGGTATTTGTCCTGTCCTACTACTTCTTTTGGTGTATCATATCTGTACCTTCTAGTCTATCATGTCTTCCCATGTATGGTTCAGGCCCCTGCTATTGTTTATTACATCTCCTTGTGAAAAGTTAAATTGGAGGAGCCTGACATTTAGATAGCCATTTACGTGAGGTTCTTGCTGTGATTGAGTATATGTGAGTAGGTAGTGCCGGTCCAGCTTGTGGTAAGGAGAACTCCATAGCATGTGATGATTGAGTCATACTAATCTTCCATTAGTCAACTTTTGATGGCCAAATAGAGTTATGCAGGCTTAATATAATGGGCTTTTACACATAGATCTTAGTTTCATGTGGCTGCTACATGGCACGAGATTTTATGGGCTTGAATGGGGTTATAATCACTTTGATTACCCTTGTCTTGTTGTATTTGTTTTCCCTATTTTCTTTTTTTTTTGCTTCTTCTTCCTTTTTCCTTCAGTGTGTGTTTTTTTTTTTCTTTTTTTTTGGGGGGGTTGAATGTGTATTGAAAATCATTGCTGAGGCATTGTATCAAAACTTGTAAAGGATGATCCAAGGTATTTTTTGTCCAGGGAGAAAGATTTTTGCTTATTGTTAATTAATGTTTTGATTTGCACCTATTAACTTAATAACTAATCTGAAAGCCCAAGCTAATTATGTTTATGAAAGGGCTTAACTCCTACACAGGAACATACTTTCATGGGAATATAAAAGAACAAAACTTTTGTGGGAGTAAATAGGGGCACCAAGTTGGAAACAAACCATCAAGTATTCAAACACGATACCTTCTACTTTGATACCATGTTAACTGACTAACTCCTCTAAAAGCTTGAGCTATTAGAGAGGGGGCTAACTTTGTATATCGAAGGGCTCAATAGGGCAAAATAAACGGCAGTCTTGAGGTTCTTTTAACATACATGCAGAGACACATGACCCTGTAAACCATTGGTACTTCCTTTATTTTTTTTTTCCCCATAGATTGGGATTTGGTGTGCGGGGGAGACAATGGGCATTGAATTTTTATTGTCAGCCTCATTTTTATTTTATTTTATTTTATAATTTTTCATGGGATATGGGGTCAATAGTGACACTCATCTCTAGTTTGAAACTGACTTGTTTGTTTTTGGACTTGTTCCATTTTAGCTTTGGGTTTTTAGAAGAGCCCTTAAATGCTTCAAAATGTTCTCCGGGAATCGAGTTAAGGGAGAGTAAGTCCATAGGGTATGGAAAGTTGATTATCTGTCTCAGCAAACACTGGATATTTGTTGTAGGTTGGCCGTTTACTTCTTGTTAATATGGGAATGCCTTTTTTTGCATCTTTCGAAGCTAAATTGGTTTGGGATTATGATTTTGGAAGGCTCTTTAAAAAGCCATGCTGCTTGGAGGACAAGTAATTGCTTCAAGGTTAGTGAATTTAGCCTTATTGAGTGCCTCTCTAACAAGTTCTGTTTTCCTCATCTAGGCCTTATGGCTAAGAGAGTAGGGCCCCTCATCTAAAGTTCTTATGGGCTGGTCTGAGAGAGAGTTTATCATTGAGCAAGAGAAAGGATTTAGCCTTCTAGGTCAGCCAGCCTAATGAGTTGTTGGTGGCTCCATAACAAGATGATTTTAACTGTGAGGTATGAAGTTGCAGTTCGATGTTTTATGGGATATGGTTTCTCATTTTGCTTCTTCATGGGCCTCAGTCTCTAAGGAATTTTCCGGGGTGTGTCTTTATTTGTGATTAGGGGATATTATAGTGCAATGTGTGAGGCTTGAGTTGGTTTCTCTATTTTTTTTCTGTATTTTTTCTTGAGGGACATCTTGTTCTCACTTGTTTTTATTTTTTTATTTAATAAAATCTTCTGTTGATTATTAAAAAAGAAAAAGAAAAAAGAAGAAGAAGTTAACAACTCTTAGGGTTCTTTTTGTCAGTAATCAATCACCAAAATTTTTGGGGATTTCCACAAATTGATTGGCATCCCAATCATTTTTTTTTAGAGTGAAGTTTGTGAGGGAGGGCTTTGTAATGTATTTTGTGTTTTTTTAATGTATGTTGTGTTTTTCTGTTCATATGTTGGTTTAGTATCAGGAGAAAAGGGAGGTTGTAATGGAGCATATGGAGAGGTAGGGAGGTTGTAACAGAGCTTTTATTGGGAGAAAGTGACTCTATAACTATATTAGATGTTTAGGAGACAACTTCTTAAGACTCTTATTTTAAATATTTAGTATATGATTAGTTTTTATGGTTTTCAACTGTGACAAATAATCTTCTAACTGATAAATCTGAAAGCATTCATTAAATAAATAAATAAAAACTGAAATTATTTATAGTTTACTTAAAAAAAAACTTTTGAGAATTTTATACTGTGGTAATGAGCAGGATGTAGTAAAAACTTTTTGAGTATTTTATCTCATTATTATATTATAGTAACATATGAATGAGTTTTTACTTGTGAATTTGTCTTTTCCAAATAGGACAGTTGTTATTATGAATTTCCTTTTGCAATAGTCTAGGCTGCCCCTTCTTGCCTAGTCAGTAGCTCTATAATAGTTTCCTTCATTAAATGGTTTAAGAGCATCTCTTAGACCTTTAGGCATGGATAAATTCTTTGCGTTGATGGCCTCCCATCTCCTAAAAAGTAAAGGGAATCTGTAAATGTTATTGCAATCTTTATCTCTGAAAGGATATTCCCACATAGTACTAAGGGAACATCATGGTTAGATTTTAGCATACTTGGCGATGGAGGGGTCTGTCCCCAAAATAATGCTTGAGAATGGAGGGGCTGAGTTGACAGATTCCAATCCCTTACCATAAGGGAAATTGGCAACACCTTGAATCTCCATAGACAATAATTACTAGTGAAGTGGCCATCTCTATTCTCATGCATAGTGAATGAGGTGGGCTGAAATTGTGCGAAAAACATTCTCATGTTTCTTTTGGCCAATTGAACCAAATGAAGTCCAAATGAGCACACTTTATAGCATCCTGCATTTCTATCTCCCAAAACCATAAATAAAAAATTCAGATATTTTTGGATCTTGAATTGGGTAACTCAGCTAATTCCAAGCACTGTAAACAGTCTCTACCAAATAGAATTAGCCATCAGGGCAACTGAGGATTAAATGTTCAACTGATTTGCTGGATTCATTTGAATTATTCAGATTTTGGGGGGATAAATCTTTGTACTTCCTCCTTTGAAGCATGTCATATGTAGTTACCTATTTGTTTGCGGCTATCTAGACCAAAGGATTTAATCTTTGGAGACACATTAGATCTCTAAGTTGACATCAGTAACAAAGGAATATCTGATGTTAAAGATGATTTTTTGGAAGAAGGATTTGATTGAAAAGCTTCTTCTGATTACAGATTCTAACATCTAAAGTCAATGATTCAGGAGGCAGTTGAATAGCTCTACTGAGAGCTAAAATGGAACTCAACTCAATAAAGCCTTAATTTCAACTATTTAGTGTCAGCTTAAAATGGAACTAAACTAAACAAATTTTAAATCATTAGGATTACACAAAGAAGGAAAGAAAACTTAAATTCCGCAAGATATCAACAGATGAGGGACTGCTCATATCTACGGTAGTCACACTTTGACCTTTAGACAGATGATAGAGATGGGAATATAAATCCTTCCTTTTCATTTCTTCTTTTTTTTTTCCCCCTTCATTTTCCATTTTTATCCTATCTTCTTTATGAACAATTCAACTAGGAGTACAATGGGATGCATTCTGAATGATGTCAGGTCCCCACCATGTCAAATCATAGAGTTTTGAGGATTTGCTGTGTTCGAATGTCCGTGTCTTATTGTAATTGTGCTGTTTATCTGCGTCCATGCTTCTCAGCCCATCAGAGTCCTTCACATGTTCGTGCGGTCTATTACTACATCTTATCTGGTGCAAGAGTTGGAATTGCAAAGACTTGAAGTAATAAATTTTCAAGGACTTTGGGTGTTTTCTTTACTGGTTGTATTGGAAGTTGTGCTGTCAAAATGATTCTCGTCTGCTTTGATGACAAAATGCTAAATGGTTTGGTTCTTTTGAAATCTGAATGACCATTTACTTCTGATAGGTCTTGCTCCTAAGGATCATGTTACCCCATCTTTATTCCTGCTACTTGTATGGGGCAACAAGGAATATTATAAATGACTAGGTGATCCTTTCTATCCTCACCCAATTCAATCCAAAGGAAATCTCTTGATTTTTGTTTTTTCAAAATTTTGTACAGCCATGTTCTAATAATCTTAACAGGGTTAGTTTGTCAGATGCTAGCAATGGTTTAAGGTAATCTTTTCACCTTTACCCATTTATGGATCTCAAAATTGTATTGATCCATATGGGTCTGTCCTGAGAGGGATTGAAGAGCTTAGGTGCCCAATTTTTAAGACCACAAAATTTTAAGGGAAAAGCAATCGTTGATGTGATTGGTAGTTGCTAGAAAACTCGTAGCCAGATTAAATTGAGCCTTGAAGACATCGCACTGCGCTTGAGGATAAACCTGAAATTGATTGCTTTCTTATATTTTTCTGATGACATGAAAAAGTCACCTGTAAATTTGAAAATGAGAGACTTGGATCTTATTCCTGCCAGCTTAGAAACCTTCCAGAAGATTCATATTTAACTTTAAAACGTGTTTCAGGAATTCCAGCCACTAAGGTTTAGAGGAATGATGAAATGGGATCCCCTTGACTAATCCCTTCACAAGCCTTGAACCAACCTTTATGCTCATCATTGATAAGGACAACAAAATTCAGAAGAGCTATACACGCATTAACTAGTTTTCTTAAACTTTTTCTTTCCATTTCATGAACCAAAAATTTCGAAGCCACATAATAATGATCATGCACTTTCTCAAAGTCAATTTTAGATACCATATCTTCATGATATAATTTATGCATTTTCAATTGCTTTTTCCACTTCTGTGATACTGAAACGGATCTGTGATGAAATTAGATAAAATTAGCTATACCCTTTATCTAACATTACTCTTTTGATACATTACACCAATGTTAATTTATTTATTTTTTGAAAATGAGTTCTCATATCGAATTCGAAGTGGCTTGCTATTATTGCTTAATATTCATCCTTTATGTGGTGAAGAAGGCAGTGTTCTTTTTTCACACACACTCTCTCTCTCAAAAAAAAAAACCAAAAAAACAAAAACAAAAAAACAAAAAAACAAACTCATTGGCACCAAGTGTGAGGGAATGCTAAGTGGTCAATCCGATGCATATTGTATGTCATCTGGTTACATAAATTGCATGTAGTCATAAATAGCTAATCCCAGTATTACAACTTCATGTATTATTTCGATGTGCCTTGGATGTGGAAATAGTTTGGTACAGTAAGTATTCTGGACATTATGTTAAAAGTAATCTTATGGTGGCTGGTAACGAGTATGATTAGTTTAAAATCTTCTGGAGAATTGCATTAGTGCATTTATCAATTTTACCACTTGAGCGGAATTTCACAAATCCTCATCAAGTTCATCTTTATAATATCACCACAATCCTGAAGTCAAGCCATTCAGACAAGGTTATTTACTCCTGTCATCTTAGAAGATCGCACGTTTAACCTCATTAATTTTCAAAAGTTTACCCCAACCACAAAGGCCTCTCTTAGAGACCATATGTGCAGGGGCAGAGGAAGGGGGGTCGAGGGGTCAAGTGACCTCCTCAAATTTTATATATATATATATATATAAACTTATGCTTTTTTTCAGTATTTTTATCCCACCTCATTTTTTTTTTTATTTTTTCATTTTACCTCATCTCTTTTTTAGTATTTTTATTCTTGTTATTCGAAATTCTGTTTCATAGCTAAAATTGAGTTATCAGTGACATTTCTACGAAACCGACCGTTGGATCACTGTGATTTTTGGCATGCATGATCCAATTGTCAGTTTTTCAAAAAATATTTCCCTCCCACAATTATATATTAGCTTCATGCTTACTTTAGCTAAAGTAGGCATATACTAACAGGATCATTTCCACACACACACACACATATATATATATATATATATATATATGTTCTATTTTATGTTGTAAGCACAACCACAATAATCAACTACACACAATAAAACTAAATTTACTTGGTTTGACAAATTGCCTATGCCCAAGGCAGAGAGGAAGATCGAATTTGCTATCAACAATGAGGATTAGAGTACCAGTTCTCTCAACCTCTCTTCTTTCTCTACCAAACTTCACAGAACATGAATTGACCCTATATATATCGGAAGAATACACATGCACACACACACACACACACACATATATATGTATATATTTATATATAAAAAAAAAATTGTCTTTGGGCATTGTCCCTGGACCCTTGCATACATCCATTAGGTAACTTGCAAAAGGGATTCCTCTAGATTTCAAGCCTAACAACTTTTCACTTTCCAAAAATGCCAATTACAATGCTTCTTAGTATTCAATAATCAAAGAATAATAGACAGCCTAACAATGCTTCTTTTTGTTTTAATAAGGTTAGCGCACAGATATGCTTATGTTGTTGGAAAATTGGAAATGAGTCCATTCAAAAGCATGAAGGATATAAACTACAGCCATTGCACAAAGCATTGTGTGGGAATTTAAGGTTAATGCTCTCTGGTAGTCATACTGATATCCAGGTGGCATGGGCGACTTAATTATCTAGGCTTGTTTACATCATCTTTAATTTTAAATATTTAATCCGAGTGTTGTCGGACATTAATGGTTAGAGAGACCCTGGTTGGAACCTTGACTGCATGTCTGATGCTTCCATGGATGGAAGAATAAGAAAAAGTGATTCTATTTAGTTCAAATTTTTGCATATATTGTGTCTTTTAATGATTGAGGTTTTTTAATTAACCTTGGTAAAAAATATTAATTGGCAGGCTCGAATTAAAAAGATAATGCAAGCTGATGAGGATGTTGGGAAGATAGCATTGGCTGTGCCTGTCTTAGTCTGTGAGTAGCCTCAACTGTTTAGGCTCATTGCCGTAGGAGTTTCTTTATCCTAACTTGGGCCATCACTAATGCTCTTGCTGTATATTAATGTAGCTAAAGCATTGGAATTATTTTTGCAAGATCTTTGTGATCGCACGTATGAAATTACCCTTCAAAGAGGAGCGAAGACCATGAGTGCATTGCATTTGTAAGTGAAGTACTACACTTATTTGTTTTAACCTTTTTCCTTGTATATGCAGAACAATGGAGCATGCAATTTACCTCAATGCTTAGAATATAATGCCCCTGCTCTAGAATTTGTTTCCTTGCTCGCCAACTGTTATTGGTCATTCTTACGATTTTATAGATGCGAACAATGTTGAAAATGAAAGGGATTGGATGAAAGTCACTACTATAGGCAGTGTTTATATGCCACCTTAAACATGCTATTTTATTGATTGCAAATTGGGTATGGAAAATGTTGTTTGTAGTTGAGTGGTACAATTTTATTCCATTAATAGGATCTTTTGAAAGCCCTCAGTAACTTAATTTTTTGTTTCATAATGAGGGTGTGGCAAAAAAAAAAAAATAAATAAATCTTTATAAGAAACAAATATATTATAAAAAAAACAAAAGAAAAGATTAATAAGAATAATTATCTTATAAAAAAGACAAGAGAGCACAATTGTAAAAGCCAAAAGAGTGTAAAAAACTGTTAACAGAAACAAACAATATACATTAAGCTCAAAAGAAACAAAGTCCAAAAGCACCTCAAGGAGGGTAGGAGTGTTCCATGAATGTTTCCAAGGTAGTAGCCTCTCTTTTATAGGAAGTCCACCTCCTCATTTGTCAATCTATGAATCTAAAAGGAACTCCCACTATGTCTAACAAAATTTAAAATCTCTCTAATAGCATAGCAATAGCTCCTACATCCCTCTTTCCCCTCTTTCATCCTAGAAATAATTGTATACAAATCATCCTCTACCAAAATGTCCTAAAGCTCAAATCACCTAGCCAACCTCAAATCATTCAAAAGAGCATGAATCTCTGCCCTTCACCATCAAGCATTAAGAAAGGGTAGATAATACTGCCCGTATAATCTCTAAAAATACCCTCAATACTAATAGTATCCAGATTACCTAAGGTGCAACTATCAAAATTTGGCTTGACTTTACCAATTGGAGGAGGAATCCAAGTGGTAAAAATATCCTTCTTAGAAGGACTTGATGAGCAAACCACTGTCCAGTCTCTTAAGATGAACTGAAGAGGAATACCATGGAATTTCTTCAAAATAAAAGCGCGAAAAGAAGACAAGCTAAGTATATCATCCATAAAGAAGTCATTCTTTTTCCTTCCTTGGAAACTTCTACTGTTTCTTTCCTTCCACATGCACTAAATAATTGTCATCAATACACAATTTTAAAGAATCCTGACTCTTCTCCCACCAAAGCCTAGAAAAGAAGCTTCCAAAAGAGAGACCCACAACACTCCCACCAAAGAAAAGGCTTACTCCAATTCATCATAGCAAAGGGTAATAATGTAAGAGGAAATGATGGTTTCCCTTTAGAAAAACACATCACAAGCATGTAGGGAGAAAGGCTCTATGAAATATTTTTTTGGAGCGTATCGAAGTGTTCACCTTACAATGAGCAACTGCCCAAGTAGAAGCTTTAATTTCAGTGGGAACTTTAGACTTCCAAATGGAATTGAGGAGGATCAAGATTATTGTTAGCTATGAGAGAGGAGAAAAAGGATTCACATGAAAATAGGCGATCCAATTCAAGGACCCATCACCTCTTGTCATCAACTAAGGAAGATATGTACACATCTTTGATATTGAGGAGAGATGAAAGCTCATCTACCTCAAAATCATTCAAATTTTCTAACAAATCAAGAGTAATTTAGGAAGTAATTTTAGTTTTTTTTTTTTTTTTTTTCATCTAAAGTTATATCCAGTGTAAACTAAAATATGGGCAATCAAATACCAATTAGACCCTGCCATATAATGGGTTCCATTTTATTAGAACAAGAGTAGAAAAACCTTACTGTAGATTAAGTATACGTTGCATTTTTTATTATAATGGTTGTACTCCATGAAAAGCAATGAATTTTAATTATCTAGTTGATATCTTTTCAAAGAAGATAAAAGAAAATCTTCTCAAATTATTTTTTGGTGTCCAAAAAAGAGAATTGAAATGGATATAGATGTACGCTTAATGCAATACATCAAATTTTTACCTGATCATAAAATTAAAAGAAAATATATGCAATATCACCCCACCACGCCTCTCTTTTTGAAACGCTGCTTTGAATTTCTTTATGAGAATATTAGAAGAATACTGTATGCAATGTCCTACATTTCAAGTTCCGTTCTTCTGTTAGACTTCCTTTATGGGAGACTTTTTTTTCTTATATTTTCTTGAGCTTATTATGACATCCTGCTCCCTTTGTCTTTTTTTCTTCATTTATTTCTTGGACTATTAAAGTACTGAATTGATCAATTGCGGTACACGATCTCAGCCGTCCGTGTCATGCACATGCATGTAACGTGATGCGCGTGCATGCCACGTACGGCTGAGATCGTATGCTGCATTTGCGGTATGTACTACAAGTGATCATTCCTCATTGAAGTATGAAAATTATCTAACTAAATCCTACACTTGAATTGCAGAAAACATTGTGTACAAAGCTATAATGTGTTTGATTTTCTGACGGAAATTGTCAGCAAGGTTCCTGACTATGGTCATTTTGACCCTGCAGCTGAGGATCGATCTGTTTCAAAGAGAAGGTTAGAAAAATTATTGGGTCCTTTTCACCCCTCTTCTTGCTAACCTATGCAGATTAACTAATTAGATACACTCGTTTGCAATATATTCTGCCAGGAAAGCTGCGGGTGATGAAATCAATGACAGTGATGAAGAGTCCAAGAGAAGCAGGATGGTAAGAAATTCCTTTCCTCGATAGCTTGTAATACAAAAGCTTACCATTTAAAATAGTTAGAAAGCCTTTATCATGCATCTGTAAACCACATGAAAATATAATTATTCCATTTTCTTTGCCTTAGCATTTTAATGGGTAGTTCTCTTTCCTAAATCTTAGTTAAGGTAAGCTTAGTTTGAAATCAGTGCATGAACTCATTTCTACGTTTGATTTATTTTCTTCATTTATCAATTGGTTGATATTTGATACCATTTTCCAAGACCAACTTGCATTTTAGTGCAAGGAAAATCCGATTTTGAATCTTGTCATTTCTACATTTTTAAACTCTGCCTGTACAATTTGGGGGTGAGTTTGGAAGTATCTTCAAAATGAATGACAAGAAATGGCTGCTAGAATGATGTCTAGCTGGTTACTTACAGATATCTAGTTTTAAGGGTTAGAAGTGGTTAATAATACAGTCTAGTTTCAAAGTAAATTGCTGTTTTAATCATTAAAGTGGCCGTTTCTTGCTTCAGGTTTAGATCAGCTGGTACCTGCATTTTTCTAGGATTTATTTTGATACTCATTGTTGAAATCAGTGAACTGAATCATTTTCTAGAACATTCAGAATGTTTGAGTTTAAGTTAGTCATCATTTGAAGATGACACCCAAATGCACCTCTAAATACGATCAAGAAAGAGCAGATCTCTTTTTGTCCTTTGGAATGTCAAATTGTTTGATAATGGGGAAGGCTCTTTTTACCACTTTTTTTTTTTTTCCTCTACAGCATGAGACGACCCATGCCAGCAGCAGTGGCAGAGGAAGAGGCAGGGGTCGAGGAAGAGGCCGTGGACGAGGCGCTCGAGTGACAGACAAAGAGTCTTCTCAACATGAGATTGAAGCCGATCCATGCACGTCTTTCCAGCAGAGCAGCAAACAGAACCCGAATCCTGGAAACCTAAAGGATAATGGTTCTGATTCAAAGGAATTACCTAATAGGGAGAATATCACAGTCAGTGATGGTGCCAATCCAACAGTCCGAAATTTTGATCTGAATGCTGATGTAGATCAGAATGAGGACACAACAGCACCACCACCACCACCAGCAGCAGCAGCAGTGGCAGCCCATGCCTCATCAGCAGGGCCTACTGAGGCTAAACATGAAGAATATCCCGGCTGGTCACTTTCTGAAATGGACCGAATGGCCATTGACCCTCTTCAGTTTGCACAGCTCAACACAAGGTTAGACGAGGAGGAGGAAGATTATGATGAAGAAGGGTAACCATCCTTGAACTGGATGCTTCTCAAAAGGTTAGTTAGGAATCAGATTAGTGGGAAGCTTGTGGGAGTTGGAAGAAGGAAAAAGGTAAAAAAGGAGATAGAAGCGGAAAGATGGCCTACTGAATAGTGATGAAAATATGCACTACCCGCTGCACTGTTGCCCAAGAAGGGCTTAGATGGGGTTCATTTTTCTTCAGTTTGACCTCAAGTTGTAGTATTAGAATCATATGTTTATTATTATGCCATTTGCTAACAAGATTATCAGATTAGATTTCCCCAACATTGTTACTGTCTGCAGTACTTGACCTTTTATTTAATGTAGGAAGAATATGAAAAGCCTTAGCAGACCTAAATTAGCCCTGATGTTATTTTATTTCTCTTCTGGTTCGACCCTGTGCCATAGAATTTTAACGGTTTCTGCAGTCTCAGTGGTTTTCTTGCAGAAGGTACAATTCGCCCGATTGATCTGGCTCTAGTCTGTTATTCATGAGGGTTTTGAAGAAAGATAAATGTAGTGCAAGAAAGTAAAGGAAACATGAGAAGGTGGAGAGAGTGTCTCAAGGATTTTAATCATTTTCCAATTCTCTCTTCATGTAGATCTAGTCTGGCACCATTTATATTATGAAATGTTAAGATGACTACTAGTTTGATTCATTTTTAATGTCTTGGTTTAAAAATCCCTTTGTCACTTGAACGTGAAAGCCTAAGGTGGAGGCTGGCTGGTTTTCTGTTTGAAAAACAGGAGTCCGTTTTGACAAGTTTTCTGTGGAGAATGTTTGCAAATGCTTGATTATAAATTGTGAGAAATGTTCCAGTCAGCAAAACACTTATACAGCCATTAGAACACTAACATGGCCGACATTTAACAGTAATCTTTGATATATATATATATTTGTAGAAATTGTAGTCATGTACACTCGAATAATTGTCTACCTCGTTTTTTGGTGGGTTGGGAGCGCATGTTCACAGGCTGTCAGGCTATATATCAGGAGATAGAGAATCCTCCTTACCTTGATGATGTCCCACCTCAATTTTTGAAAACTCAAACTCAACATCTCTGCATCAGGGATAAATATCCAGATAGATTTGTGCAATTGGAATGTCGAACTTTTCTTTAACAAATAAAATTATATAAATTAACCAAAACAATGCTATGCCATGTCATTTTATTCAACCTAATACATCTATTATCTAGTATTTATTACTATATTATAAACCGTCAAATGATCTAGTGAGCAAATTCTAACTTAGCCAAAATCAGCAAATACTCGAATAACCGTTAAATTTCGGCCATTTGAGTGATCTAACGTCCATTTCAGTGTATGCTGATTTTGGCTAAATTGGCAAATGATGACTAAATCATAAATCATTATAAACCAAACTCTCTTTTAATGTGTTGAGATAGCAAGCGATCCTTTTTTTCCATAATCTTTTTCAGAATATTCGATTTTTCCGCACATCGGGGCGTCGCCCAAGTATCCATTAATATTTGTCAAAGACACCTAAGGATCATTTTTTTTTGTTTTTAATTTTTAGATTACAAGATTTTATTTATATATTTTTACTAGGGACCAAACTAAACCGTGACCTATCTTATTTCTAAGTCCTAACTCATTTTCTCATCCTCTCTCAGCACTTTGCAAGCTGAGGACCTTGGACTTTGGAGGGCTTTGAACCCCGTCATTTTCACTCAAGGTCTCTTTGGACAACTAGTTACTAGGGGTGCAACTCACAACGGGTCAATCTGGGATTCGATCCAATTCGGTCAATTTGAACCGATTGGAACCGGTTCGAATTGAATTCAGATTGGTCTCAGTACTAATTCTTCAATTCGAATTGAATTCAGACCGGTCCTTGGATTTGGTCTTTTGTTATCTGCAATCCGATCCGAAATCTAATCCGCCAATCCAGTCCAAACTCAGTCCTCGGATTTGTTTTCCTACAACTTGTATAGAATAATTATACATTTATTTTTTTACTATTCATCTTGAAAAATTGTGGGTAATTTTATGTATTAATTTCAAATTTTCATATTTATGTCTTATGAGCTAGGTTGGCGGTTTGGCACTTAGCATGTGAAGAGAGATGGAGGAAAATAAGAACTCAAAAAGGAGCTACTTTAATTGCTTTTCTTTGATATTTGAATATTTGAGTATTGGAGTATGTTCCGATACTTGTTTAAAAAATCTATTTGTCTCTTCTTTTTGAATTAGTATGGATGTTTAATTTATGGTATGAATATTGAAAGTTGTTTGCTTGTTGCTTGGCCGAACATTTGAACAATGGGATTTATTTAAACTTAGAACGTTTTTATTTTTTCTTGCATTTTTAGTTTATTTCTCAACTTATTAGATATTGTAAATTGTTAAAAAATTTGCTTGATTGGCATATATTTCTTTTTGGACTGACATTTATTAAGTAATTAAGCAAGCAGATTGTTTATAAATTAATATTTGTTTATTTTATTTAATTAGATGGAAATATTTATTTGTTATAAAAAGAAAAAAAATTTCTTGTTACTATGATCAAACAAATATTATATAATTTTTTAAAAATTTATTTTATTTTTTTTTAATGAAGAACCGCAGATCAAATTATCCAATCAGAATTAAATTCGAATTAGTCCGAATCAGATCCAAATTCAATTAGGATTGGACATGATCCTCAAAATCCTAATCCGAATTACCTTAGATTAGTCCTCCTTTTCCTGTGTACTACTCGGAAAGTTTCAACTTTCTTCTGTAAGATTGAAACTCAAATGTAATTAGTGATCTTTAAGAGCAAAAGAACTCGAATAATTTGCAAAAAGAAAATGCTTTATATCCCAAATATTTTATCTCAAAAGTATCTCCCAAATGATGTGGCAGATGATCTAACCATTTTCTGTTTTAGTGAATTCTCTCTCCATAATAAGTGAAAGGTTAGAATTCATTTGGAATATTTTTTTGGGACAATTTTATGAAAGATTAGAATTCATTTAGAATATTTTTTTGGGACAATTTTTTGGGATATATAGCATTACTGTTTGCAAAACCAGTTGTCTTGAAATTTCAGCCTTCATTGTCATGGACAAAACAATAAAAATAATTGTTATGCAATTCAAATAACTAGCACTGACCCACTAGCAATCTTGCTACAAACAATAATTCATAATGCAACTAAGCTCCCAATAGGGGGGAGAAGGGTGATCATCTGTCCTGCATAGAATCTCTTTAGGGTGTAGGGTAGGAGCCAAAATTATGGTAATCGCATAACAGAGAGAGAATTAATTCACGATTAAAACTTGTAAACTAGTAACATCCCCACATAAGTGGAAGTTCTGAGTAGACGAAAAGAGCACACAGATACTACCAAGTTACTGATTCATACATCTTATTATCTTATTACAGCATTCTCTGAAGTTAGGAGTGTTCTGGCTCCATCTGGTTTAGATGGTAGTTACCTTCATTGTTCTTATGTACCTCAACCTTGAACTTCTCTTCTTTGCTTCCCCTCTTGACCTTTAGAAGCATGTTAAACTTTGAAGAATCTTCTATCACCTGTCATTTGAGTAAAAAACATGTATTAGTAAACTACCAGAATGTCGGCCGTAATGTCTCATAATATTATTTTTATCGCATGTGCAAAGTGGATCTCTTATGTTTTTTATTCTGTTGTATATACACGATTAGTTTTTAAGATACCACACAGCACACTACATTGTTTCAGAATTTTACAAATACATAGAGGGATGGCTCCATACAAGAAGATGAAGTTTTTTTTTTTTTTTAATTTCAACACACAAAAACAATAATCATAATAATAATAAATCCAAAAACTATAATGAGATCTCCAAAAGACACCCAGCACAAAGTCATAAACAGCTCCTAAAGCAAACACAGTAAAGGACTACTTAAAATAGGAAAGGGAAATAGATTTCCATTTCATAACAGGAGCTCAGCTCGCATGATCCAGCTTCTAAAGCTGACATAGGAAAGGGCAATGTGAAAAAGGAAAAGGAAATAGTTTTTTTTCTTGATTAAAAAAAAATGGAAAAATGGTTTCCATTTCATAACAGAAGCACAGCAACACATGATCAGTATCCCAACAATTAGAACAAGCAGTTGAACAAATGAAGTAAAACGAGATCATAAGGTGCTAACCTCAGCCTTTGCAAGAAGGATCTCCTGAAGCTCATAAGGAAACAGTGAATTGGACCTCTGCTGCATGGTCTTGACAGCATGATTTGCTGCATCCTGGACCACAGGATCATGTGCTGGCACTTCCTGCCATCCTGGACCATGGCCATCTGATTTACAAATGCAATTCAGTATAACTTCTAAAAAGAGAAAATCTGAAACAGTATCTACCCCATGAAGGTTATGGGGAGCCCATATTGTTTAGAGACAATGTTAGAACTTCACAATCAAGCTGTGTTCTTCAATTGTACTAATGCCTTGAAATTACTACTTGTGCCACATCAATTACCTAATTCCACTAACAGGGTTATCAGCAAGCACATAAATGATGATGAGATACTTACAAAAGGTCCAAATCTCTTTAAAACATATTTGAACATAAAAAACTTTTAACAAGTCTTTTATTTGCTTCTCCTTTGTACTCTATGGATTGTTTTGAGGCACACTCGACCATCTACAAAACATGGGTACTTCAACAAACCAAAACAAATGCACGCCCCCCCCCCTCTCCTTCTCTCTCTATCTCTTTGAATCCTGTATCATATCCATATCAGATATCATACATGTCGAATACTCAAGGATACGTATTGGATACTTTTTGTAAATAACCGCAGATAAAAAAGAAAGGAAGGTAAAATATCAACTTGCGTTCAAGTTGAGCAAAAACATGGAAAATCTAGCACTTAATTATGACTTCACAAACCATGCCATATATTGCCACCAACGGAGCTGCCACCAATTTCTAAAAAACTGAGCTTTTAGAATAAATATACTAATTCTTGAAATACTACCCTTCATTGGTCATATAACTTTGTTATAAATTTCTAACTAATTAGTATATTTATTCTAAAAGCTCAGTTTTTTTTAATCTATATATATATATATATATCATAAATCTTTCAAGTTAATCATTACCTACCCAGGATAAGGCTTCTAAAAATATAACAAGTGCCATAAAAAATAAAAACAAAATCCAAAGGCCAAGCTAGAATATTTATCACAGTTATTTGAGTTCATTAATAAACTTGTCGAAGTATGAATTTCAAAGGAACAGCCTTTTTTTTTTTCTTTTTCCTTTTTTTTTTTTTATTTGGCAATCTTCCAGACAACTATTAGTTTCATAATGTTAGTGTGTTTCTTCAAACTTATAAGAAAATACAAATAAAAACTTTTTCAAGGCAAAAAAGATCAGAATCAAAAATTAATTTCGCACCTGATATATTTTGACTCCACCTACTAGATCTAATAAGTTGAAGCAGTTGAGAGTGAACAAAAGCAAGGGGCAAATTATTAGAGAAAGAAAGGTCAGTTTGTGGGGCATCCGTCAATCCAACTTTATTTTTGTATAAATAAATTTGGTGCATAATAATTAGAGAGAGTGATATTACATTAATATGGGAAGCAAGAAGTTAAATAAGTATAGATAAAATGGAATTCCATGTCTAAATTCAACAACTTGAGTTCAAGAATGTTCATCCACCTTTTTTAACTCCAAGATCTGAAGAGGTAAATGAGGGGACATCACCAGCATGCTTGAATTCCTGCAATTCCTTGAAGTCCATCCATGGCTTAACCCAGATCTTTGCTTCATAGAGTTTCTTCTTACCAGCGTCAATAGCCTCAAGTGTAAGATGATGCAAAGTACCAGAAACCACCTGTTCTTGTGCCTTCACTACCCTTGCAAACTCGAGGAGTGCATTCTTAAAAAAAACAAAAAATTCTATATGAGTGAATAAGTTATGATATTTGAGAGAATATCCCAAGACAAATAAATGAGATTATGAACACGACAAAAGTGCAACACAAAGCAGTGAACATGTCAAACAGAGCATGAAGCTACCATTGTTTGCCATATCTCACAACACATGATATGTACAGTAGCACAAGTAGACTGTTTTTCCCAGTTCTTGCAAAACATAAAATTTTAAAACTTTTACTAAAATATTATAATGGCACTTTAAAAGAATGTAATCAAAAGACCCTATCTCTTTTGCTTTGTTTTGGCACCTCTTCTAAATAAATAAATAAATTTCTCTAATAAGCTGAGCAAAGGATACATTGAACATGAAATTTACAAACACGGCTTTGTAGATTGGAATTTAGAAAATAAAAGACATACCAAAAAATCACACAAATTATAATTTATAGTTATAATCTATAAATGCATGGTTGAGCTTGTCCATCTCCACATTTTTATGTTCTTATTCTTTTCAAAGACGAAACATTGGAAAAATTACACATCACACGCATTATAATTTATAGTTTATAGTTATAAACTATAAAAGCATGGCCGAGCTTGTGCATCTCTACATTTTTATATTCTTATTTTTTTCAAAGGTAAATTACAGTTAATGTAATGAAATGTCTTGTTTTGAAATATATCTAGCACCTCTAGTCTAAACCCTAGTTTTCAATGTCTAGTATGAAGGAAAGAAGATAACTCGATTCGTCATGGAAATTAACATTTCTTGCTATTATATAATTTTCCAAGTACAAGGGTTTTTAGGCATTCTTCCAACATTTTTCAAAATTTATCTGTCGTTTACAATACAAGATACAATGCCATTCAATGCATTATATATATATATATATATATATATATATATATATATATATATATATATATATACAATCTTGCTGTAGTCAGGCCGGCTGCACAAATTATATTACGGTCGACATTACGTGGCAGCGAATGAGGTGGGTTGGAAAAAAAACAAAAAAAAAACTAAAGCCTGCCACCCACGTGGGTGGCAGACCACACATCCATCAGACCTCACCTCCTCTCCCTCTTCTCCCCATCAGACCTCTCCCCATCTTCTCTCTCCCTCTTTCCGACAACCTCTCTCCGATCAGCTGCGACCCGTTTTTGAATCGACACTGCCGCTGTGACTGAGCGCTCTCCCTCATGGAGACAAAAAAAAAAAAAAAAAAAAGCCCTAGAGTCATCACGAAGGCCATAACCAAAACAATTTCAAAACCACTAAACTAATAATGTATAAAAGACAAAATAGATTTAAAAAAAAAAATGAAGAAGAAGAAGAAGAAGAAGAAGGGAGAAGACTGGCACGATATCATCAAAAGATTATTTGATGGGTTAAACCATACCATGAACCAAAACCCATCCAACCGCATAAGACAGCATACAATTAAACATGGCGGTGAATTTAAGCCTAAATTAGAAGCATTTAAGAAGATGGAAAGATTTAAGCATACTCAAATTGACATGAATTGCATATTTTCAGAAATTTTTTTAGAAGGGCCAGTCCTATCTACCCAATACAGAATCAAGATTAAAAAGTTTCATCTGTAAATAAAAGGGCAACTTTTCATAAGTTTTCCATGCCAAAATTCCCCAAAAGATCAAGCAAACAGCTTTCTAATTCCATCTGGAAAAGATCGCAATTTTTCCTCTTTTTCGATATACAAATAAGAACCAAAGACAAGAAGTTCATGAACTGACAGTAAATTAATAAAATACCCACCAAGCTCATGCTCAGATGAACTCATCAGCAGTACTTCTAAGAACTCCAATCTATAATTCTCAAATTCATTTTATTATTAGGTCCACAGAACAGTGACTGACATAAAGATGACAACTAATTGATCCGAAAATTTGCACCGCATGAACCATACTCAGAAACCTTAAAAAGCCTTGTTTTTCATTTTAACTTAGCCAAATTAATATGATTGTGCTATCCATAGGCAATATATCAAACACATAGAAGGCAATCACAAACCACACATCCAAAGAACACAAAGATAGGAGTGGAAAACCCTCCATGGAAGAGGGCAAAAAGACTTCATCAAAACAGGGATACAATGATTTTTCCTAACTTAAACCCAAAAGGATTTAACCAAATCCCAGCTTTCCTACAACCAAATCTTCCAAAAAGCCAAAGTGATCTTGTGTTTGCTTTAGAACCCACTTTCGACAATTTGTGTTTGCTTTAGAACCCACTTTCGGCAATTTTTCAATTTCTTATACTTTCTCGGCAACCAAACAGAAGTGGAAAGTAGATAGAGGGAGAAGGAACCAAGGGATGAGTCGCAGCAGGTAGTGTCTGGGCTGGGCTAAGTCGCAGCGGCCAAGTGGTGCAATAGTTGAATCGAGATGAGGGAGATGGCTGAGTCGTAGTGGCGGTGTCGATTCAAAAAGGAGTCGCAGCTGGTCGGAGAGAGGGAGAGAGAAGATGGAGAGAGGTCTGATGGGGAGAAGAGGGAGAGGAGGTGAGGTCTGATGGATGTGCCTTCTGCCCACCCACGTGGGTGGCAGGCTTTAGTTTTTTTTTTTTTTTTCCAACCCACCTCATCCGTTGCCTCATCCATCCGCTGCCACGTAATGTCGACCGTAATATAATTTGTGCAGCCGGCCTGACTACAGCAAGATTGTATATATATATATATATATATATATATATATATATATACACACAAACTTGATCCATTAAGGTCGGGACCATAAATTAATTTGGGGTCCACTCACCATTTCTCACACAGTCGATGGTATTTTGAAAAAACAGCCGTTGGATTAAATAATCTTCTTATGTATGTTATGTCTGTCAAAAATTATAGTGATTCAACAATCGGTTTTCAAAATACAATCCGTGAAACACTCTAACAGTATTTACCATTGGATGCTGTAACAACTATTTAACAGTCTGTATCTTGAAAACCGACCGGTGGATTACTGTGATTTTTGGCAAACATAACATACATTAGAAGATTATCTAATCCAACGGTTGGTTTTTCAAAATACCAATCCCAGTGAAAAGTGGACCTTAAATTAAGCTTAAGGTCCGGATCTTAATGGATCATCTCTCTCTCTATACACACACACACACACACACACAAGTGATCTTGTCAGAATGCTTGTTATCGTAAGGACATCCTTTGAAGCCATATGAATGATATTTTGAAAAACCGACCATTGGATTAGATAATCTTCTTATGAATGTCATGTCTGCCAAAAAACACAGTGATCCGATAATCGATTTTAAAAATACAGTCCATGAAACGCTTTGACAGCATTTACCGCTGGATGCTATCAATGTTGTTTAAATGTCTTCTGTATTTTAAAAACCAACCATTGGATCACTGTGATTTTTGGCAGCATGACATACATACAAAGATTATGTCAATTTTTCAAAAATACATCTCCTAGTGAACGTGTCCTTACGATAAAAACGTAAGGACGTCCTTACAGGATCGGTTCTCTGTATATATATATATATATATATAGGAATGCTAAGGTCAGGTGCACCTGGTGCAAGTTGCTTCAAGTTCAGGTGACCTCATTTAGAACCACTTGCCGAATATATTTTGAAAAACCGACCATTGGATTAGATACATCTCTTATGTATGTCATGCCTGCCAAAAATCATAGAGATACAACGGTTGATTTTTGAAAAATGTCATTGTTAAAAACTGTGACGTTTTGTTCTATTTTTGACAAGCATGAGGGGTATCTAATCCAATGGTTGGTTTTTCAAAACATGTTCTGCAAGTAATTCTAAATGAGGTCACCTGATGCAAGTCGTGTCATACATAGGAGTGGTATCTAATCTAATGGTCGGTTTTTCAAAACATGTTCTACAAGTAGTTCTAAATGAGGTCACCTAATGCAAGTTGTATCAAGTGTACCTAACCCTAGCATTCCTCTCTCTCTCTCTCTCTCTCTCTGTATATATATATATATATATATATATATATATATATATAGAAAAATGTTCTAGTGAGCATATGCGCACTTTAAGCTAAAGTAAGCAAAGAACACAAGCCCTTGAATTGGAATCTTGAGATGAATCTTCCATTAAGTGAATGGGAATCCAAGGGTTTGTGTTATTTGCTGACTTTAGTTAAAGTGCGCCGCGCATAAGCTCACTAGATCACTTCTATATATATATATATATATATATATAAAAGAAATGTGGCACTTGAAGAGTACGCAGTTTGACAAAACATTCGGCCTCACTAGTTATTCACTTTTATGCACTTACCTGTGTACAGTAGATACATCAATGTAAATTTCATAATAAAGATCTTTACAAAAAGAAGATAAAAGTTCTTCTGCCAACAAGCACGGCCAATCTTGATTGGCGAAAGGTTACCAAAACAATGGAAACCTAAAGACTATATGATAAAAAACAAGCCATCTAGCCAAAGCATTTTAGGTGTAATTCAAGCAAAACAAAACAAAAAAAAAAAAACAAAAAAACATCATCTGGCCTGATAAGACCTTAGAACATATCTCCTCAATAAACTTAACATCACCCAGTAGGAAAACCTTCTGTGTGGAAGGAGTGATTGTTTTAGAAATGGACAACTCCTTCAAACTCTTTTTGGATACTTTACCATTGTTATTTTTTAGTTTTAGCTCTTTTTGCTACTTTTAATACCTTGAGTGTACAGGGATCAGTCCTGTCCCTTCCTTTTCTTATATCTAATGAAACACGTTTTATCTGATTAAAAATAAATAAAAATAAAAATAAAAATAAAAATAAAAAAGGAAAATTGAATATCACAATAACCCACAAATGCATAGATAGAGGGAGACTCGAGTAACAAATTCCAAACCTTATATACCCTTTACAAACTTGATTTATCATCCAATATTAAAAATATATATATATAAAGGAATACGCTCAACACTACACAAAAAATAAAAATAAAAAATCTACTCCTTTTCTACCCTTTGTTAGTTGCTAAGAAAGGGCAGGAAATGAGAAATGTATATTACAGAACCAGCCACTTTCTACAAAATTACTGTACTTGCGCACTTACACTTTAGGTAAAAAAGACGAAACTTGGATTCGAAAAGTAATATAAAAAATAAAAGAAGCGAGAATCGCAATTCAACCCGCAGAAGCAGCGAATTTAAATTCCTACATTTTATGAGAATTAGGGTGCCCGAGGAGATTCTGATTCCCAAGAACTTATCAAACAAAAACAAACCAAAATTTTAAAATGCAAAACCCTAATCCTCCAAAGACGACCTAGATTCATAATTTTATGGTCCTTTCTTTTTCCTCTGTTTTCTCGGCAACCAAAAGGAAAATTAGGAAAACACAGAGAAAATGTGTGCATAAAAGAAATTTATTTGTAATCAAAAAATTGTGAAAGCGAAGTAAAAGAAAATTTAAACACACAAATGCATACATACATACATATATATATATGAAAGAAGAAAACGTATGAACCTCTTTCTTGTTGTGTTCTTGGACAGCAAAACGTGCAAGGTTATCGATTTCAACGCTGTTCTGTGAACCCTGAGACTCGTGTAGTCCTCCGAGTGTTGCCATTACTGTATGATCGTATTCTCCAAATACAGAGAGCAGAAAGAGGAGAGCTGATGATGATAGTATTGTTATGGAAGAGCAAAAGGTTGCGAGCATCATGGCTTTGTATTTCTATTCTCTGTATTTGGACTCTCATTCATAACTGCGACGCGGATGCTAGATTCGACACGTGTCGAACACGTGTCAGTTGTGCGGTTCGAGTCAAAATTATCTTTGCTTACTCCCTAAGCATTGTTGATACTTGATACACACCGAATCCAATGGGCCCGATATCATCATTTTCAGAAAAGAGTATGGCCCACGTATTTGACGGTGCCAGTCATACTATGTTTTGCTAAGGATTTTGAAAATAATTTTTTATTTTTAAAAGGGAGTTTTCTCTCAATATTTCCATAGTTTGCAAAAAAATCCTTATATCAATTCATGTTTTCAGAATGGATGGGGCTATTTACAGACCACCTTTTACTAAAGGCAGCTCATTTTTTAAATACAATCCACCTATTTGTACTTTTACTAGAGGCAACACAAAAAAATTTTAATTAATATACCCATTTTACCCTTTACTAAATACAACCCATTACATAACAGAAATACTATAAGCAACTCATATTACCCCCAACACCATATTACTCCAATACCAAACCTAAAACATATTACCCATAATACTTTTGTCTTAGGTTTTTTTGTATATTATTGATAAACATTATATTTGGATTAAACTTGCTTCAAAATATGAAAAGTATCACTCTATAACCATTATGGTGTGATGGTATTACGAAAAAAACTCATATTTTAATCGAAAAATAGAAAAAAAAAATGTGTTCATCTTCGTATTCGGCGTGGTAAGTCCGAATGTGAAGCTTTAGTATTCGGTAGGGCAACACCGAATATGAAACTTTAATATTCGGTAAGCTAATGCCGAATATGTAGGTTAAATATTCGACAATTACATATTCGGCATTAGCTTACCGAATATTAAAGCTTCATATTCGATGTTGGCCTACCGAATACTAAAGCTTCACATTCGGTGTTGGCTTACCGAATACTAAAGCTTAATATTCGGACTTACCAGACCGAATGCGAACACGAACACAGTTTTTTTTTTTCTATTTTCCGATCAAAATATAGGTTTTTTCGTAACACCATCACACCATAAGGGTTATAGAGTGCTACTTTTCATGTTTTGAAGCATGTTTAATCCAAATATAATGTTTACCAATAATATACAAACAAACCTAAAATGAAAGCTTTGGGATAATATGTTTTAGTTTGGGGTATTGGGGGCTGAGGTTTTTTTTGCGTTTGTCATTGTGGTTGCCGCAGTCTTTTGTTGTCATGGCTGCGGTGATAGTGTTTGATGGCGGTGGAAAAAGAAGAACATGAAGAAGAAGAAGAAGAAGTTGTTGTTTGAAGAGCTTAGTGATTGAGAGGATTGAGAGTAATGGGTTGTATTTAGACTTAGGGCATTTATGGTATATTAAAAATTTTGTTTTGTATATAATGGGTTGCCTAAAGATTAGTGGGCTGTAGTTAGAAAATGGTAAAATAGACCTAATAAAAATTTTAAATGGGTTGCCTTTAGTAAAATAGTGGGCTATAAGTAGCCCCACCCTTTCAGAATTTATCAAAATATTTTTTTAGACCAAAATGCCCTTAACATAACATAATTTCCACATTTACATTGAAATCCCAATTTTGTGAATAATTCCCAATTCCCCAAATTGCATATAATCTCCTATTTATAATATAATCCTCAATTTTTGTAATGCCAAATCACATTAATTATGCTATGATTATATCACAACATAAATCTTTTTTTTTTAAATAATGAAAATTGGGGATTATATGCATTTTTTGGGGATTATGAACAAAAATTCTATATTGGGGATTTTGTGTTAATTTGGGAATTATGGTTTAATATGGGGATTAGAGATCATGAAATAATTTGGAGATTATGTATGATTTAGGATTTTCAACACCTTTTTGGATTTGATGAGACATGTAAGGTTATGATTTGATGTAAAAAAAAGTACGCAACAATTTGGGTGATTGTTAGCAAAGTTGGGGAAATGGGCATTGGGGATTGTTATCAAAATTGAGGATTATTCATTATTTTGAGGATGGGAGATTATGTATTATATTAAGGATTATTCATTATTTGGGAGATTGGGGATTACTCAGTAAATTGGGGATTATACATAATATTAGAGATTGTATGTAACAATTTGGCACATTTCCCAGAAAATTTGACCATTCATGAGGGCAAAAATGTCCAACTAAGTGTACGGAGGTGTATGGAGTGAAATTCTCAAAACATGGGTTTATGTAGAAAATTTTTGGAAACTATGGAAATATTGAGAGAAAATTCCCCTTTTAAAATTAAACAAGTATATAAAATAAAGTTAAAAAGTATGTTTTACTATTAATTTTTTATTTTTAAAATTAAAAAAAAAATAGAAAATAATCTAAAAATATATATTTGGCTAATTTATTTTTGGAAGAAAGGAATAATGTAAAAACTAAAAAATAAAATATAAAATTTTAAATTAAAAAAATTTTATTTTTTATTTTTTAAGCTCTCAAAATAAAGAATTGATTTTGAAATCCTAAGCTTCATCGTCCTTCTCTTGAAGTCTCGTTTCTTCTTTTACTTGAAAATGTTTTGTAATAACCCGTATTTCTATTCCATTATTTTATTACTTTTAAAAAAAATTAAGAAATACTCATTATGTTCCAAGTGTTTATAAACTCAAAACCCACCCCATTTTTGTTTTCTTTTTCTCACGGCCAAGAAGAAAAGGAGAACTGTGGAGAGAGAGAGAGGAAGGTTGAGGTCGTTAGGGAGCCATTTCGTCGCCCTTAAAGGTAAGCTCCACTCTCCATGATCATTTTCTTCATCTTTTTCATTTCTTTTTCATTTCCTTTCAAACCCATTTCATGGGTTTTGATGTGAAACTTGGTGGATTTGTAAGAAATAATGAATGTGGAGTTTTGGGGTGTTGTTTTGGAGTGAATGTAGTTGGGTTTGGTAATTTGTTGAGGGATTTGGAGGCTTGTGGGATGGTTTGTGCCATTTATGGGTTTTGTGGGTTTTATGTCAAAAACATGATAGATCCAAGGGTCTAGCCACTTGATCTTTGTAAATTTAGTGTCTTTGGTGTTTTTGAGGTTACTTTATAGTGGATCTAAGGTTTGGGATTGAATATTTGAGGTTTGGTTGGTGTTGGTGAAGTTTAGGGGAAGTTGGACACCATAAGAGGCCGGTTCTGCACTTCTCGAGTAGCCATTACCAATAATGCACTTATGCACTTGATCAGGGCTAACAGAGAAGTGTCATTACCAATAATGCACAAGTGCATTATCGGTAATGCCTCATTTCAACCAATTTGCAACCCAACTTCAAATTACCATATATTTCTCATCCGAACTCCATTTTGAGTAATCTTTACATGCTCGGAAAACTTGTGAAGTCTAGTTTATAACCATGGTAGTCTCGTGACTTAATTCTTGAAGGAGAGAAATACTAACAAACAAAACCCGAAATTTATATGTATTCCATTTCAAATTTTGTGGAAAAAATCCCATATTTATTTTTGACATTTGGTTCAATTAAAAACATGAATAGAAATGCATATGAGATGCTCCAACTCAAATGGATATATGATATATCAAAACATATAATGTATAAATAGTTGGAAAAAAAAAATTGAAAACTCCAATCTTTACGTCATTTGGTTCATAAAAAATATAAATATAAATATATATGAGATGTCACTGAAAGGATGTGATGAAAACAAATGGATTTGCAGCGGAAGACATACGATAAAAAAAAATATTCATAATAAAAAATGAATCCATTCATCACAAACTTTTCAGGAATCGATACAAGCATGGGGGTCATGTGTTTATACATACAAGCATATTAAATATTTAAAACACTTTTAAATATACTTACTTGATTTCCTTAGCGTAGCTTTCCTTCGCGAGTTTCAAAGTTATGAAACCTCCAATGGTATCCACACGAACACAAGACCTCTTGAACTCTTGCACTTCACAACCTTTGGAAGAGACAAGCTTGGAGAGGGGAGAAGGAGCACACGGTTTAGAGGGAGAGAGCAAAGTCACGGCCGTAGGGTTTCTCACACTCTTCTTTTGTGTCTTTTCTCTAAATGATGAGTGGGAGGCTTGGTGCTAGCATGTCCCATCATGTAGTATTTATATAGAACTTCTAAGGTTTCTATTTAATACTTATTTCCAAATATAACTTAATTCTTTATATATTAACAATTAATATATAACTTAATTCCTTATATATTAACAATTAATAATAAGGTTATTAGTTAAATTATAATTAGGAAATTATGTTCTCTCTTTAATTCAAGAGACTCACTTATGCTCTTTATTTGTTTGTGATCCATTGGGTTCACCCCAACCTAGTAGTGGCTCAGGACATCTCATGTTCCCTAAAATAGAAACTTTATATTTTTGGTTTGATTGGAACAATTCCAATTTTGCCCTCAATGATAACACTTATCATTAGGCCTTCACTAGTCATGAGTGACATCTAGCAACATATCATGACGTACCCTAGGTTTAGGTGAATAACAGAACTATATGAACCCTTCATGTTACTTAATCCTCCATCCCCTAATGTCACTGTTAAGATAATAGGTATGGTGATCTGTCAAACCCTATCTCAATAACTTGATATACGTTCCACAAAATATAATCTCAATGAGGTAAATGCAGTGAAACTCTTTTCACTGTTTACTAATTACTCTAGCCAGAGATTCCCCTTGAGAATTATCTTTGTGAACTGATCCTGACATTCTCTCTCATCTAGTGAGAGTGATGATTCCTTATTCCACACTCATCTATCTTCATACATAACTTATTAGAGCCAATAAGTACCGATTACATCCTTATGGTGGAGGCTGTACGAGATACTATCAAACCCTAGTAACCTATGCATAAAATAGCTATGGTGTCTCAGGTCTAAGGACTACCAATTAAATAGACGTAACAAAAGAATGTTCCTTTTGACTTGATCTCCATAGGAACATTCTAGTAGATCATGTTCAGTGTACATATTATCTAATATGCACCCACGGATCAACTAAAGTGTCACTACACTAATAGGAAAGACTACCTATCCTCCCAATGGAGTTAGTTTAAATCTTGTGCTACTCTTAGTGGTTTATAAAAGGTCCTCTTTAATAAACCTATGAGTAGAAACAGTTTAGAATAAATGTTTATGAGAAATATCAGTCTCTCTATCTCAACAACTTGAGATGTATATTTCTCTTATCATTCATTCATGGACTTTATCATATATATAATTAAATATACAAGACAATTTATACCTTCTAATTAATATAATATGAAATAGATATGCTCTTTAGGATTGGTTTTAGGGCATATCTCTAACAGTCACAACTCTAAAGGATAAATAATCAACTAAAACCCATAATTTATATGTGGTTTTTTTACAAATTTTTTGGAAAAAAAATTATGAAAGATCACATCTTTATGAGATTTGGTTCAAATAAAAACAAAAATACAAATCTATATGAGTTGCTGCTACTCAAACAAATATATTATCAAATAAACCCGTTTTTTATATGTAGTTTTATCTTCACCCACCAAAACGAGGGTTTGAATGGGTTTTGTTTGATTAAAACAAAGTGATTGGAACCACAAAAACAAATATAAGTTTCATCTTCTCCCACTGATATGATTGAAACCCATATTCTCCCATAGAAATTCAGGAATTGAATGAATATCCAAATGCATAAGTTTTAGGGGATTGAAACTTACGTTTTTGAGTCATGAACATGGGAAGAAGATGAACCAGTCTTCCACTTTCAACGGACTTCCTACGAACGTAAACAAGTGCTCACCCGATTGAAAAATAGATTTTTGGTTGATGGTTTTTTTATCAATTAAATCCCACATTTCACGGAAATGTACTATATTCACGTAGTGTTGCCTTTTTTTATCTAAAGGGGCAAATTTGTCTTGAAACTTGGATGAGGGACTTAATAGGTTAGCTTTTTTTTCATTCGGACCTTAGACTCTAAAAGTCTAATAGAAAAGACCTATAACTAAATAACCTTTTTTTATTTGTTTTCAAACTGGGTCGAACTGTTTTTTGAAGAAAAAAAAAAGTAAACCAAACCAATTTTGCAATCTGGTTTGGGTTGGTTTTGTGGTTCAATTGGTTTTTTCTCTCTTAGTGGGAACCCTAATGTGGAAATATGGAGAGATTATTTAAGGTTTCTTAATGGGAGAACTTGTGAAAATGATTATGAGGTTTGGAGGTTTTTGTGGTTTGGGGTCCATCGAAAACTGAATTTGGAGAGGGGAACAAAGAGAGAAATTATCCGTCATTTTGGTGAGTTAACATTCGTTAACGTTGGCATTTTTCCCCAAAAAAAAAGTCCACATAGGCATTTTCATTTTTAGCCTTTAGATGGGGTTGCTGCTTGCATGTCAACCATTTGATGATAGTTGATCAACACCTGTTGATCTAGTGTCAAATCAACAGTAAATTCAAACGTGTTTGGTTAAGTTACGACTTCTAGTTTTTTAATTTTAAAACTTAAAAAAAAAGGGGGGGGGATTTGGTGAGAGGTCCTACTTAAGAAAAGTTTAATGCGAAAAGTCCTCATAATATTTATTTCCTTCGTAAGATCCTATTTAAGAATTGTATCATGCGAAAAGTCCTAATCCTTAAAAAAATATTTTTCAAAATGGTGAAATTACCCCAGCACAGTGAAAACATAGTGAAAATGCCCAACACAGTTAAAACACCCAACACAGTGAAAACACTCATTTTTTGGGTTTTCATTGTGTTTTTTGGGTTTTCACTGTGCTATTTTGTGTTTTCACAGTATTTTTTAAAATATTTTCACAATGCTTTTTTGTTCATTGTGTTATTTTTCAAAATTATTTTCACTGTGTTTTCACCATGTTTAAAATGCCCATCACAACGAAAATGCCTAACACTGTGAAAACACTCATTTTGAGTTTTCATTGTGTTTTTTTGGGATTTTTACTATGCTAGTTTGTGTTTTTACTGTGTTTTTTTTTTTTTTTTCATTGTGCTTTTTTTTTTTCCATCGTGTTATTTTTATAAATTGTTTTCATTGTGTTTTCACCGTGTTTCTGCAATGTCTATTTGCCGAAATATTTGTCAAAATTGTTTTCACCGTGTCCTATTTAAGAAAAGTTTTCACTATGATCACCAAAATATTTTTCAAAATTGTTTTGAAAATTTTTCACTATGATTAATATCAGTGATGCGAAGAATAAGAAGAAGGTCAAAATTGTTTTCTTTGTATCCTATTTAAGAAAAGTTTTTTTATTTTCCTTTTTCTCTCTCCATTTTTTACAACCATAAAGCTTCATTTTTTTTTTTTTTTTACAAATTTACTTCCCCTCAAAATTAAGTGAAAAACTATGTTTTTTGGGTTTTTGTTCTATTTTGAATATTTTCACTGTTTGCATTTTTTTCCCTGCGTTCAATACATTTTGAGTATTTTCATTGTCCTCTCCCTCTCTCTCTCACACACACACACACACAATTTCACTTATGAGGCCATCATGAATATTCCACAAACACCAAAAAATAATAATAACTTTCCTAGACATCTTACGATAAACTTAATTTAGCATAAACATTTCTTGTAGCATGTTTTTTTTTCTTAGGAAAAATTTCCTCTCTGTTTTGAATTCATTGCATATTTTTTGACAAATATTCTTTTGTAAATTCACTGAAATTCTTTTGTATTCACTAAAAATAATAACCATTGAAATTTTCCACTCTATTATATTACAAATTCACGAATTTGTAATACAGTTTGACATTGATGACAAAGGATGAAAATAAAAATAATATTAGCCTAAATGGTTCCAATCCAGCATATGTTATATGGTTTTAATGATAACAAACAATTGCCGCTACGTTATCCAAATATCTTGTGCTTAAATGTTAAATTTGTAAGACAGATTTTCAAGAAAGACATGAGCAAACAAATGGACAACATAATCCATGAATTGGAGGCTCAAGTGTTGAAGATATTACTATTCCCAGAAAAATTATTTTCCTTATGAAAAATTTGGCTAAGTATGAAAAATGAATTTTTGATATACTAAGTTTTCCAAAATAATTTTTGGCGGTAATTGATCCCTATATACTCATTAACTGAGTACAGCCTTAAGGGAGCTTTTATACGTGGTATATAATACCCTACTCGATAAATCAATTTTTGACACTGTTGATGAAAATTATTTTTTGTACTAAAATTGATTTTCTACATTTTGATTCATTGGGAATTTGATTTTCTAGTATTTTCCATTGAATCCAAATGGGGGGTACTTCCTTATTTACATTGTAAACTTAAGTAAATGAAAGTAAAAGTAATTGAAAGTAAACTTAAGTAAGTGTTTTGCGGGAATAGTTGGCAGGTTGCTGTTGGAGTAATTGTCAAAGCTGCTGCTGAAACATTTGACATTGTGAATGTTGATTCAAACATGGCTGCACCTCCAAATGGATTTGTTGCATTTTTCAAACCAGTTTGAATCTGCAGATTGCCAAGACGCTCTTCCTAGACGCTCCAACGTATAGCTGATTTCTAAGGCTATAAATACAC